>JAVJIX010000085.1:3695000-3927500 GCA_036785185.1 Paratrypauchen microcephalus
CATTTATCAATCATCTCGCCCTGAAAGTGATCGGGAAAAAGTTGGAACATCATGAAGAAAAACGAAACTTTTATTTGTATTTATTTATTTATTTATTTATTTGAATTAGGACGATGCATATTAATCAACATGACAACAAACAGCATCAATGTAAATATGCCGGAATTAGCACAATAGTTACTTTACATCCGTTGTCCTAAGGTAGGTCAGAGCAGAAGAACATTTACAGGAACACGTAAAAGAAACAGAAGTGCACATAGACGTGACACAAGTTCACCACAACAGACCATTCTCTGAGTTTAAGAGGCCCCGAGAAGAAGAACATCTACCTGTGAGAGCATGTTTGATTATTTTTCAACCAATGTTTCAGAGTGTTCTTGAAGGTTGAGGAGGACCCACAGTTCCTGACATGAGCAGGTCATGTGTTCCAATGTTTCAGAGTGTTCTTGAAGGTAGAGGAGGACCCACAGTTCCTGACATGAGTAGGTAATGTTCCAATGTTTCAGAGTGTTCTTGAAGGTTGAGGAGGACCCACAGTTCCTGACATGAGTAGGTAATGTGTTCCAATGTTTCAGAGTGTTCTTGAAGGTTGAGAAGGACCCACACTTCCTGACATGAGTAGGTCATGTGTTCCAATGTTTCAGAGTGTTCTTGAAGGTTGAGAAGGACCCACAGTTCCTGACATGAGTAGGTAATGTGTTCCAATGTTTCAGAGTGTTCTTGAAGGTTGAGAAGGACCCACAGTTCCTGACATGAGTAGGTAATGTGTTCCAATGTTTCAGAGTGTTCTTGAAGGTTGAGAAGGACCCACAGTTCCTGACATGAGCAGGTCATGTGTTCCAGGACTGTGATCCTTTGATAGACGTCACCATTTGACCAAATTTGGTCTCTGGATGTTACAGTCTCCTCTGGTCAGTGCTCTCGTGTTAACTCGGTTTGTCGTTTTTTTTACTTATAAAATCCTTTAATGGTGGAGGAGCGAGTCCATCTAAAACTTTAAAAACAAGGCAAGCATCCATAAATAGGGTGACATCAGGTAATTTGAGCCACATTTTGGTTATAAACTATTTATGACACTGGTTTATATTTATTTTAGTTAATAAATACAATCTTTAATATTTTAGGGTTGAATTATTGTATAAAATTTAATCATTTAGGTTTTACAGCTTATAAAACATCAGCTGTCCCACATTTTTTTAATGATCAGTGTTCAGGTAAAATGAGCCACCCGGTGAGCTTAAATGAGCCACCAAAAATGCAAAGCAAAACATTCATTTATTTATCATAAAAACATATTAGTAATTCTAACACACAAAATATAACATCACATAATAACGTGTGTGTGTGTGTGTGTGTGTGTGTGTGTGTGTGTGTGTGTGAGTGCACTTTAGTACTTTATTGGACACACACTCACGGAGAGGCGTCTTTTCAGTACTACGGCCCTCGTCTATGGAACTGCCGGAGGACCTCAGGGCCAAAGAGAACGTTCATGTTTTTAAGAGTGGGCTCAAGACTCACCTGTTTAGCCTGGCCTTTGATTGACTTTGGTCGTCTGTTTGCTTGTCTTTTGTTTGTTCTTTTATTTGTTTGTTCACCTGTTTATTTGTTTGTTTGTTCGTCTGCTTATTCGTCTGTTTGCTTGTTTGCCCTCTGTTTGTTTGTCTTCTGTTTGTTTGTTTGTTTGTCTGTTTGTTTGTCCGACTGTTTGTTTGTTTTTTGTTTTTGTTTTTTTTCCTCTGGCAGCACGGTGGCTGAGTGGCTAGCACTCATGCTTCAAAGCAAGAAGGTTCGGGTCAACCAAACCTTTCTGTGTGGAGTTTTGCATGTTCTCCCAGTGTCTGGGTGGGTTTTCTCTGGGCACTCCAGTTTCCCCCACCAACCCAAACATGCGCCATAGGTAAAATCCTCCAGCTTAGGGCCTGACCAAGACTAAATAACAAAATCATGGGGTTGTCCCCGGGTCTAACATAGAACAACTTCTCCTGTGTGAGATCAATAAAAGTCAAGCTTCTAATCCTTAACCACTGTAAGGCGCTTTGTGTTACAATTTTGTATGAAAAGCGCTTTATAAATATTGTTTGATTGATTGATTGATTTATTGAACCCAAAAGTATATCCAGGAGGGATAAATAGAACAGATGTGGATAAGCAGGCCTACATATCATCAAAATGCTATGCTAATAGCCTATACCATCAAAATATTAGCTAAAGCTAACTCTGAAGGTGGCTCATTTTAGCTGAAGTGCATGGCTCAATTTACCTCAGTACATTAAGGTAAATTGAGCCACCACCAAAAATACTAATTTTATGAAAAATAGTTTAGCTAAGCAAAAATTCAGCATCATATCTGATAGAGGCTGACACAACATGCATGTAACCTATTTTTTATAGCTGTAGATAGATTTTTTTAATGATTTATCAACCTTATAAGTTTCAAGAAAGAATTGTCTGCCAGACCACTAACCTCACAGTTCTCCTCAGCAGTATGTAAGTGTGGCATTGTCCCGCCCACCATACCAACCATACACCAATCAAATGTATTGCTTTCTATCAAGTACAGTTGTAGCATGCATTTGATACAGTTTGCAGCCATTGGCCGCTAACATTTAAACCTTAAATGTCTCATTTTAGCTGATGGCTCAAATTACCTGATGTCACCCTACCTGAGAACTTTCAAGATCCAAAATATTATACTTACTTAACATATTACAATAGTGATACTGTGAAAACTTTTGTCACATCCTGTTGAGAGAAAAGCAAAGACAAGTGTTCACAAAGCTCTGACCTTCTGCATGTTTTTCACAAACTAAATAGTCTGTATTTCTGCTAACACGCTGACGTACATCTGTCGGTGTCGCCATGTTTGTTTTGGTTCGTTTGGGTTTCGGTGCTGCGACGTGATTCACTGCTGGATGAAGTATCTCCAGACGGACTCTCGAGAGTAGAGTTATTCTTCTTCTACGTCGTACGTTCTGAGCATCCTAATTATTCACTGTGATGCCTTAATGAGCACTTTTCACACTTTTTTCACAGGCCTGAGTGGAAATAAAGGACTACACTCATACCATACTCCATACAACTGTACAACACACACTTATGTAACAGATAATACTCCCTACAATTGTACAACAACTCAATCTTAACTAACGGATAACCTCATGCTCAGTCAGTCAGTTTATTACTGCACTGCCGTTCTTGTCTCCTGTATATAGATGTGATTTTATATATATATATATATTTTTTTTTTTCTATTTTATTTTGACTTTTACATATACACTTATTTTTATTTTTATAATTATATATTAATTATGTATATTTATTTATATAATTATGTTATGTCAAGGTATGGTTTAGATCTGGTATAGTCTTGGTATAGTCCTGGTATAGTTCTGGTTTAGTCCCGGTACTCCTGTTTTAAACCTGGTCTAGCAATGATTTAGATCTAATTTAGTTCTTGTACAGTCCTGGTATAGTTTTTGTATTATCCTTCTATAGTCCTGGTTTAGTCCTCGTATAGTCCTGGTGTAGTCCTCGTATAGTCCTGGTGTAGTCCTTGTATAATCCTAGTATAGTCCTTGTATAGTCCTGGTTTAGATCTGGTTTAGTCCTAGTATAGTCCTGGTTTAGTCCATGTATAGTCCTTGTATAGTCCTGGTTTAGACCTGGTTTAGTCCTAGTATAGTCCTGGTTTAGTACTTGTATAGTCCTTGTACAGTCCTGGTTTAGACCTGGTTTAGTCCTAGTATAGTCCTGGTGTAGTCCTGGTTTAGCCCTAGTATAGTCCTGGTTTAGTCCTTGTGTAGTCCTTGTATAGTCCTGGTTTAGACCTGGTTTAGTCCTAGTATAGTCCTGGTTTAGTACTTGTATAGTCCTTGTACAGTCCTGGTTTAGACCTGGTTTAGTCCTAGTATAGTCCTGGTGTAGTCCTGGTTTAGCCCTAGTATAGTCCTGGTTTAGTCCTTGTGTAGTCCTTGTATAGTCCTGGTTTAGACCTGGTTTAGTCCTAGTATAGTCCTTGTATAGTCCTGGTTTAGACCTGGTTTAGTCCTAGTATAGTCCTGGTTTAGTCCATGTATAGTCCTTGTATAGTCCTGGTTTAGACCTGGTTTAGTCCTGGTTTAGTCCTAGTATAGTCCTGGTTTTCTACTTGTATAGTCTTTGTACAGTCCTGGTTTAGACCTGGTTTAGTCCTGGTGTAGTCCTGGTTTACTACTTGTATAGTCTTTGTACAGTCCTGGTTTAGACCTGGTTTAGTCCTGGTGTAGTCCTGGTTTAGTCCTAGTATAGTTCTGATTTAGATCTAAAACTGATCATTTTGCAGTGGTCTCTTATTTTTTCCAGAGCTGTGTATCTGGAGCAAAACAAACGGAACTTTATGGCGCTTTGTGTAACATCCATCCATCCATCCATCCATCCATCTTCTTCCACTTTTCCATTTGTGTTACATTTTGTATGAAAAGCGCTTTATAAATATTGTTTGATTGATTGATTGGTTGATTTATTACATGAAAAATGGTGGTAAATTAAAGGCGCTCTGCAGTTGGAGTGATTCTCTACGTAAACACGGGCAAAGGTAAACCCAGGCGTTTATCCTGTACGGGCCTTTTACGCACTCAAACCTCTTTACATGAAGCACCCATTCACCCGTCGGTTCACACAAGCACCCTTAGGACATGTAGAGAGAGCAGAGAGGGGAGGGTGCTGCCTGGGGCCACTCCAGCCACAGACACAAGTGCAGACGGGGATCAAACCGGTAACCTCCTGGATAATAGTGAGAAGGTCCACCATACTCAGGGGGATAGAGGAGTAATGTGGAAGGTGATGGAAGGTGTTATTTAGATCTGGTTTAGTCCTGGAAAAGGCCTGGTATAGTCCTGGTGTAGTCCTTGTATAATCCTTGTATAATCCTGGTTTAGTCCTTGTATAGTCCTGATTCAAATCTGGTTTAGATCTGGTTTAGTTCTTGCATAGTCCTTGTATAGCCCTGATTTAGTTCTGGTTTAGATCTGATTTAGTCCTAGAATAGTCCTAGTTTAGTCTGTGTATAGTCCTTGTATAGTCCTGGTTTAGACCTGGTTTAGTCCTTGTATAGTCCTTGTATAGTTCTGGTTTTGATCTGGTTTAGGTCTGGTATAGTCTCAGTTTGTTCCTGGTCTAATCCTGGTTTAATTCTGGTATAGAGCTGATCTTGGTATAGTCCTGGTATATCTGGTTTAGTCCCGGTACTACTGGTTTAGACCTGATTTAGTCCTGGTCTAGTCCTGATTTAGATCTAATTTAGTCCTTGTATAGCCCTGGTATACTTTTTGTATTGTCCTGGTTTAGACCTGGTTTAGTCCTAGTATAGTCCTGGTGTAGTCCTTGTATAATCCTTGTATAGTCCTGATTTAGATCTGGTTTGGGTCTGGTATAGTCCTGATATAATCCCAGTTTGGTCCTGGTCTAGTCCTCGTTTAGATCTGGTTTAGGTCTGGTTTAGATCTGGTATAGTCTTGGTATCGTCATGGTATATCTGGTTTAGTCCCGGTACTACTGGTTTAGACCTGATTTAGTCCTGGTCTAGTCCAAATTTAGATCTAATTTAGTTCTTGTATAGTCCTGGTATCGTTTTTGTATTGTCCTTGTATAGTCCTTAGTCCTTATAGTCCTGGTTTGGATCTGGTTTAGTCCTAGTATAATCCTGGTGTAGTCTTTGTATAGTCTGGTATAGTCCCAGTTTTGTCCTGGTCTAGTCCTGGTTTAGATCTGGTTTAGGTCTGGTTTAGATCTGGTTTAGATCTTGTATAGTCTTGGTATAGCCCTGGTATAGTGCTGGTTTAGTCCTGGTTGTCCTGGTTTAGTCCTGGTCTAGTTCTGGTTTAGGTTTGATTTAGTCCTGGTTGGGACACAATTTAGATTGGTTTGGTCCTGGCTTTAGAATTAAGTTGGACCTGGTTTAGATCTAGTTTCAGTCTGGTTCAGTTCTGATGTTAACCTTCCTTGTTTAGTCCTGGAGTTACTGGTTTAATCCTGACTTAGTCCTGGTTTAGAATCTGGTTTGGTTCTAGTGTTAAGACCCAGACTTTCACTCTTGTTCAGCTTGCAAACACACCACACCAAAAACTGGACAGATCTGGGAACTAAACCTGGACTAAACCTGATCTAGACCAGGACTAAACCAGGCCCAAACCAGGACAAACCGAAGTCTACAAGAGGACCATACTGGGCTCAAACCAGGATCTATAGGACGATGTGAACCCGCCTATTTAGTTTGTTGTCCGAGAATCAGGAAGTGAGCGGTTAGCATGCTAGTTGGCCTTTAAAAGTTGTGAAAAGCTCTTAGAAACTCGTCGCTCTGAACGCGTAAGGCGAGGTGAGGAAAAACTTTGGACCACCGCAGACAGTTTAAAAGGAAGTAGACGTGTTTTTATTGCCTGGAAGAATCCATGACTCATCGCTGTACCAGCGACTGAGTCTGGTAACGCTTGGTCCAAAATGCGCTGCGGTTGCGCGTAGACAGTAAGTGAACCAATCAGAGATTGCGCCATCTTGATTCAAAACTGAGGCAGAACTTCCGCTGCCTAAGAGTGACTTTGCGGGCAAAGGCGGGTGCACTGACGTCACCATCTTTGAACTAATCAGAATCGCGGAGTCCGTTGTTAACCGGAGGAGCGAGGGTGGAGCGAGGGTGTCCAAATGGTATCGCGGTGTATAGGAAATACAGAGAGATATCATTTGGCTGGCCAGGTAAGTGTATTTATGTTTTTTAAGACAATAAAAAATCAGAAAATAAATAAAAAATCTATCCCAGTGACTCCACCTCTTTGCGATGGTGGAGCTCTGGCCGGGGCCCACCAGATAAACATTATATTTATCCTCTTAACTGGTGTTTGGGTCACTTAGAGTTTTTTACATTAATCGTCCATTCACAAGCGCTCCTGTAACAGACATGGTAACAAAGCTGAGGCGAGAGGCTTTGCCCGAGGGCACGTCAGCAATATGAACAAGAGGTGACGGGATCAAACCGGTGCGCACTTAACGGACAACCTGCATGACCGCATGACCTTCGTGATGTGTAGATAAAACAGAGTAGATGGCCATGCTTTCAGTGGCAGTTGGGAGCAGTAATTCCTGGTTCAAAACAACAAATATTAAAGCGTGGATATCAAGCACAATTTTTAAAATTTTTTTTGCTTTCTATCATAAGGTTCTGTCATTAAAAATCATTCATGCATGTTTGAGTAATTTAGCGATCTCTTCCGGGCCCTATTCTTACGGTTAGCTCTAAGCTTCTGTGCATTTCTCATTCCCCAAGCTTACATTTTCTACAAAAACATGATACAAAACAATACCCTACAATTAGTTCTTATGAACATCATGGAGACCAAACCAGACCGAGTTACATGTCAGATCTGTGGAGAGTCAACCTTGCTCTGGGTATTTTTGAGCTGTAAAACCACCTGTAGTTGAATAAATGTAAGGTATCCATCCATCCATTTTCTTCCGCTTATCCTGGACCGGGTCACAGGGGCAACAGTCTCAGCAAGGTCTCCCAGACTTCCTTCACCCCAGACACTTCCTCCAGCTCCTCCGGGGGGACCCCAAGGCATTCCCAGGCCAGCCGAGAGATATAGTCCCTCCAGCATGTCCTGGGTCTTCCCTGGGGCCTCCTCCTGGGGGGACATGCCCAGAATACCGTCCATGTTTAAAGGGCATAGTGCATTTTTATTTTATTTATTTATTTATTTAATGTTAATCTGTATGGGTTTCCTTCTAAAAGTTACGTGTGTTGACACCGGCTTACCTCTGACAGTCTCAGCTGATCCCGGTTCGGCTCGCTTTCTGGAGCCCACGTAAGTAGGTCCGGTAACTTCCCTGGAACATGAAATAAAGCTTGTTTTTCTCCTCAAAACAAAACATTTGTCCGAAAGGTGACATATTTGCGTCCCAAACAGTTGTCCACGAAACATCCAGCAGCGTACTTAGTGATCGCGTATTGTGTCTGTCGATTTGTATCATTGCGCGCATATTAGCTGTATTAGCCTGTTCACCTTTAGCAGAAGTGTACGGCAGATGTGGTCCGCCGTAAGGGGAAGTTTACGAGTGAACAGGCAAATACAGCTAATACGCGCGCAGTGATACGAATCGAGAGACACAATACGCAATCGCTAAGTACGCTGCTGGATGTTTCATGGACAACTGTTTGGGATGCAAATATATCACCTTTCTAACAAGTGTTTTGTTTTGAGAAGAAAAACAAGCTTTATTTCATGTTCCAGGGAAGTTACCGGACCTACTTATGTGGGCTCCAGAAAGCGAGCCGAACCGGGATCAGCTAAGAGTGTCAGAGGTAAGCCGGTGTCAACACACACGTAACTTTTAGAAGGAAACCCATACAGATTAACATAAAAATAAAAAAAAACACATTATCCCTTTAATGTCACACTGCGGAATATTCCAACCAAAGCAATGACATATCCATAGTAGTAAGGTGACGGACCCTCTACCAAAAAAGTCACACAATGTACCTTTAAAACTCAAAAAACTCAAACTGGTGCGCACTTAACGGACAACTTGCATGACCTTCGTGATGTGTAGATAAAGACTGCGTAGATGGCCATGCTTTCAATTAGAGGGTCGGGTTGGCAGTTGGGAGCAGGAATTCCTGGTTCAAAACAACAAATATTAAAGCGTGGATAGCAAGCACATTTTTTTTTTTTTTTTTACCTTTGTACCGTTAAAAATCATTCATGCATTTTGAGTAATTAACAATCTCTGAGCTCTGAAGGGGGAGTGACTTAGCGTGGAGCACGTGGGGCAGGGAGATTCAGTGCTTGAAAAATGAAAGTGAGACTGTTAATACTTTGTTTCAAAATATTTTAAGGCTACGTTTATATGATGACGGTCTGAACAGAAGACGCAAAAGTGGCGTCGCGTCTTCACTTTTTATTCCGCGTTTAGATGAGCGTTTTCGGAAGGAAATCTGCGTGCATAGGGTGACGCAAAAGTGTGTGGAATTCGATTGAGTATGCATGTCAGGCGGCTAGGTGTTGCTGTGATACATTATCACTATGTCCGGGCGCATGCGTAGAATCTTCCTTCTTCTCATCTGCGCCGTGAAAAGCAAAACAAAACATGACTACCGGCAGGAAAAAAAAAAAATAGTGTGGTCAGACGAAGAAGTTCAACTATTGCTTCAGACCACGTTAGACTACAAACCAACGAAGGCGCAACAAGATCCTGCCAAACAAAGATAGACACTGATATATGGACCGATGTGACGTAAACACGTACGCGACGTTAGCAGATTTGACCAGAGTTTTGCGTCTTGAGCAGTGTAGACGAAAACACTATGGCGGAGCGTATTCAAGTTTTCCACTTTGGAGGGCGGTTTCAGTTTTTTCCGTTTTTAAGCCCCCAAAACACCGTCACCGTCTGAACGAAAGGCACTTCCAATAAAATATTTTGTTGGTTTTACCCATAAGCGTTCTCGTGTAAACAGGCCCTAAGATAATATGGTGATTTAAATATGTTTTGTGTTAGCAGTTAATACTCCATAGACATAAAATACCCCCTCTTTAAAAATTTAAAGGGGACATATTACGCAAAATCAACTTTAATGAGATTTCAGTCATGTTTCAGTGGTTTCCCCTCATCACTAGCTTACCTGAAGTTGTATTTTAATTATTCATGCATGTGTGAGTAATCCTCTATTGTCCTGCATTCGAGGCAAAAATTTCCACTGGCAACCATCGCCTATCCCCGCTCAAATTCTCGTTGACGTTCAGTTTGATGTGTGGTTTGGAGGCATGTGAGAATTAGTTCTGCAATACTGGCTCAGAAGTCATTGTCAGTGGACCAGTTTCTACGAAGTTTTTTTTTTAGATCAGTACTGCGGAACAATGAACAAAATGTAAAATAATGAACACGAAATTATCATGTAATACCAAATAAGGGCTCAGATGGTAGAGCGTTTGTCCACTGATCTGAAGGTTGACGGTGCGACTCCTGCTCTTGACATAAATACTGACTCCAGCTCACACGGATGAATGCTGTTCTGTCCTTGAGCAAGACACTTAACCCGCCTTGCCCCAAATGTCTGCGTACACTGATGTATAAATGTGTAAATGGGTGAAAGTGGAAAAGCGCTATAGAAAAATTACCATAAAACCATAATTTGTCTTTAAAGGAGACTTCATTTGAACAACATCTCATACGTACTGTAGGTATTTCATTGAATATTTGTGTCCCACCACGGAAGCTGAGGGCGCATGTCGGCATTACAGATTCTCAGGAAATGCATTTTTTTGTGTTTTTTTTTTTTTTTTTCAAAATTTGTGATTTTCGTTTTTTTGCATAATGTGCTAGTTGAGATCATGAAGAAGCCTCTCCATGTTTCAGATAACAGCATTAGTGACGTTAAAAACATACATTTTTAATTTCAAAAATGCTTGTTAGGCAAGGAGGGCTGAAGAGACCAAACTTCGAGAAGGATTTTCTGCTTTCAAATAGAGACAACTTTTTTAAATATGGTCTGATTTTCACATGTAAGCTTAGAACCTGTACTTTCGGAATCTGTATAACTCCAAACGCCTCTGAGACGACTTGCGGGCTCAGATTCCGTGGTGGGACACATTTGTTTACATGTGCTGCCCTCTGCTGGTAAACCACGGGGAATGATTTGTGTTGAAAGACAAAAAGCAGCACAGTTAATTGGCAACATTATGGTAACTGATCAATGCTTCAGATGTGATTAATACGAGCGTTCATTGTCCTGTTTCGGTATTTGATTTTCAACAAACAGGTCAGAGTGACGAATGTCATTTGAAAGGGACATTTGTTTAAATCAGCTCGCCTGCTGTAGTTCTTTAAGGTCAGATTGTGTTAAAATGAAGCTCAGATGTAACAGAGTGTCAAATGGAGCAGTGCTTCTAGATAGTAAAATTTATTCTGTCAAATATTTCTCTGTATTCCACGCTTTGTAAAAAAAAAAAAAGTGTGTAAACCGTTCCACTGTGTATGTGACTATTGTAGGGCTGTCAGTTTAACGCGTTCATTAGATTAATTAATTACACTGCAAATTAATGCGTTATAAAAATTAACGCAGTTAATTATGAGTGGCAGTTCAATGCACGCGTATTTTAAATTTGGCGTGCGGCGAGCCAATCGCTGCTCGTGCCTTTGAACAGCAAGTTTATTTATGAAAACAACGAAGACGGGACGATCAACAAGAACGCCGTGATTTGGACCTTTTGTCAAAAAGAATTTTCCGATCACCGAAGCAGCTCCAGCCTGACAAATCATTTGAACGATAAACACATCCGGACAAGTTCCTTCGTTACCGGTGATAGTGCGCACCAAACCACCAAATCACGCTTGCAGAATTTGGGAAACGATTGAGCAAAATGACCACAGAAAAACTGACAATCTCAAGAGGGTTCGCTCACTCGCTCACTCACAATCTCTCTCTCACTCTTAAAATGTGATTAATTAGATTAATTAATTACAAATCCTGTAATTAATTAGATTTTTTTTTTTTTAATCGCCTGACAGCAGTAGACTATTGTTATTGATTGTATCTGCATTTCCTACTATATTCATGTTCTTGTATTGCTGATGAGGCTGGATGTTAGCACCACATTTGGCACCATTTCCATCTCATCTTGTTAATAATAATAATAATACATAAGATTTATATAGCGCTTTTCAAAACAACTCAAAGACGCTTTACAGAAAGGAATAAAAAAATAAAAATAAAATAAACAAAACAAATTAAATTAATGTGGGTCAAAGGCAATGGTGAAAAGATGAGTTTTGAGCTGTGACTTGAAATTGTTTACTGAGTCCGAGTTTCTGATATGGAAGGGCAGGGAGTTCCAGAGGGTGGGGGCAGCAGTGGCAAAGGTTCGGTCCCCCAAGGTCCGGTGCTTGGATTTAACAGTGGGAGTGAGGAGGTTATAATCAGCTGATCGGAGACTACGGGAGGGACGGTGGGGCTGGAGAAGTTCAGTGAGGTATGGGGGGGCAGGTTATGAAGAGCTTTGTATGTAATGAGGAGGATCTTGAAGTGGATGCGCTGTGGGATAGGGAGCCAGTGGAGTTTTTGGAGGACTGGGGTAATGTGGTCTCTGGTGCGGGTCTTGGTGAGGAGGCGGGCAGCGGAGTTTTGGACATATTGCAGTTTTTGGAGATCTGAGGAAGGAAGTCCGTAGAGGAGGCTATTGCAGTAATCAAGTCTAGATATGATAAATGCGTGGACCAGGGTTTCAGCAGCGGATGGGGTCAGGGAGGAACGGAGGCGGGCAATATTTTTTAGGTGAAAGAAAGCGGTCTTGGTGATGTGGCGGATGTGTGGCTTAAATGAGAGGGTGGGGTCGAAGGTAAATCCCAGATTTCTGATCTGAGGGGAAGGAGTGACTGTGTGACTGTCAATGGAGAGAGTGAAATTCTGGATGGAGGGGAGGAGAGATTTGGGACCAGTAATGATGATTTCGGATATATTGCAGTTGAGTTTGAGGAAGTTGATGGACATCCATGATTTTATTGCAGAGAGGCAGTTGGTGATGGACGAGATAACGGCAGGGGTAATGGATTTGGCGGAGAGATAAAGCTGAGTGTCGTCGGCGTAGCTGTGGAATTTGAGTCCGTGCTGATGAATTATGTGACCAAAGGGAAGCATGTATAGAATGAAGAGTAGGGGACCAAGCACCGAGCCTTGAGGGACTCCGCGAGTGACTGGGATGGTTTGTGATTGACAGTTGTTTATGGAGATGTAGTGGGATCTGTCCGAGAGGTAGGATGAAAACCATGATAGGGCGGAGCCAGTGATGCCAATGGTGGACTGCAGACGTTGGAGAAGAATGGAGTGATCGATGGTGTCAAAGGCGGCAGATGGTACAGGAGGGATGGGGAGGGGCCGGAGTCAGAGGCAAGGAGGAGGTTAGTGACTTTTAGGAGTGCGGTCTCAGTGCTATGGTGGGTGCGGAATCCAGATTGAAATTTTTCATACAGTGAGTTGGAGTGAAGGTGTTGTTTAAGTTGAGTTGCGACAGACCGTTCAAGAATTTTTGACAGAAATGGAAGATTGGAGATGGGAAGGAAGTTATTGGGGTTTTCAGGGTTCAGACCAGGTTTCTTGAGTATTGGTGTGACAGCTGCGACTTTGAGAGCAGAGGGAACAGTGCCGGTGATGAGTGATGAGTTTATGATGTCCAGAATAAGTGGGCTGAGACAGGGTAAGCATGATTTGACTAGAGTGGATGGAATGGGGTCCAAAGGGGAGGTGGAGAGTTTTACTTTGACAAAGTAGTTGGTGAGATCAGATTCTGTTATGGGTGACAAGGAAGAGAGAGTGATTTCAGTTATGGGGGAGGGGTCTGGTGTGTCAGGACAGGGTGTTGAGGTAGAGAGTTGTTCGTGAATGCTATCAATTTTGGATTTGAAGAAGTGAAGGAATTCGTTGCATTTCTCGGTGGTGAATGATTGAGAGATATTGTCTGGCGGTTTGAGGAGCTTGTTTATGGTGGTAAACAGAGTGCGGGGGTTTGAGGAACCTGAGTGAATTTTACCTGAGTAAAATGCAGTGCGAGCTGAAGCAAGGGTGGATCTGTAGAGGTTTGTATGGTCAGTAAGAGCTTGGTGATGAACAGTGAGTCCAGTTTTATTGTATAGACATTCTAGCTGTCTGCGTTGTTTTTTGAGCCTATGTAGTTCTGGGGTGTACCAAGGAGCGGAACGGTTGAACGTGGCAGATTTAGTTTTTATGGGTGCTAGATTGTTGAGGCAGGTGGACAGAGTACCGTTGTAATGTGTTATCAGGTCAGAGGTGGTTGGTTCTGCAGGGAGATGAGATGCAATGGCGGATGTTATGTTGATAGAGAAGGTAGTGGGACAGAGGGCTTTGATGTTGCGGATGTAGCTTGGTTTAGAGGGAAATAATCCAGGGGTTTTTGCCAGGTTTCGGTCAGTGAGTCAGTGATGAATTCGTTGAGTATTAGGCTTTTATTGTTTAGGGATCTTGTGTTGAAGAGCGCAAGTCTGAGGGTATTTTGTTGTGAAGGGGCAGGTGCGGAAATGGGAGGTTGAAGAGGTTGACGTGCCGTGCGTTCTGATGACATGAGTTGTTGTGATGACGAAACGCGGAAGTGGAGTCACTGTCACTCCGCGCTGACCGTAATGTTGGGATGCCGTTGTTTGAGGTGAAATTGAAGAAAAATTTGCGTCGAGACCCTCTGTGTATGTAGGGGCGGCGTCGTAGAAGTCCAGAGTGCTTGATATTTGCGATTGTATCCGTAGTAGGAGGAGTGTTGTGGATTAGCCGGTGCAGCTGGAGCGATGAATAGCGAAGAGCCATGGTGGAGAAGGTGATGGGCAACAGGTGCAGTGTGGAGCACACGACAACAAGTGGAACGAGGTACCGCATAACTTCGGGAAGGGTAAAGTGGCTTAACCTGGTGGAGCTAGCTTCGCTGCACGGGAGGACGAGTTGTAATTCCCGGCCGCCCGAGCGGCGTTGCAGTCACTTCCAGGAAAAAGCGGCAATCGGCCAGGAGGAACAGTCGAAATCCCTTCAGAGCTGGAACGAAATTGCGCGTATGGTCCAGGTATGGTTGTCCTTGGACAGATGTATAGTTTGTTTTGTTTTGTTAAAGTTTTTTCTCAGAGGGAGAAGCGGCAGCCAAGACGCGCCAGCGTCCTCTCCACTTCCGGACCGAAACAGCGGAGCATCATCATTGTTGTTTACAATGACGATAAAGCTTCCATTGTTATTAATTCAGTGTGTCTGAAGTGTCCCAGACTATATGCCATGTCTATTAGCGTGTGTGTTTCTGTACAGTGCCTTCCCACTTGTGCACCTTAGCTTTTTTTTGTGCACCTTAGCTTTTTTTTTTTTATGTATTTTTTACTTTTATCTTTATTCTTTTTTCTCTCTTTTTCATTTTACATTGTATAATACATTTCATATTGTATTGTATTAAATTGACAATACAGGTGACTTTGACTACAGGTGACTGAACATGCGGAAATAGGCTCAAGTTTATAGTACTTTTTTTTTCAAAATTTGTGATTTTCGTTTTTTTTTGCAGAATGTGCTAGTTGAGATCATGAAGAAGCCACTCCATGTTTCAGATGGCAGCATTGGGTGCTTAAAAGGCTTACATTTTGTCTGTGAAATTGGCTTGTTTTTTTGGAAAGAATCGGGGTGTGTCTAAATTACCATCCTACTGCTGCGGACCAATCACGTGACATTTGCGCTCTTTTGTTTTCTTTTTCCGCCTATCAGCTGTGAGCAGCTCGTGAATATGTAGCTGCATTTCAACAGGATCTGTAACTTAAAATATCCATAACTTTGACTGTAAATGCTACATAAGGAAGGAGTCTCTCCTCGGGACATGGGGCATGTTTGCTTATGTACAGAATGCAATCGGATACGTTACTGCCGAAAAACTGTGGATATGCGAATAATCGGACAACAAGGCAAGTAAGTTGTACCTGATGATGTTTGCAGGAACACATTTACTTTATAGATTTTAGGACATGTTTAAATACTAATTCAGCTTTCGTGTGGTGATCATATTTCATTACAGCTGCTGCCATCGTGTGCAGGACCGCGCTGTGCGGCTGCTCACTGCAGCCTAGCCTATTTCTGATAGGACTAATCCGGGACTAAACCAGGACTAAAACAGGACAGGTGTGTGTGTGTGTGTGTGTGTCCTGTACTATTTTGTATTGTATTGTATTGTATTGTATTGTAAATTGACAATACAGGTGATTTTTTATTTAACTTTTTAACTTAAATGTTTAACTTAATTTAACTTATTGAATTATTAAATGATTAAATTGACTTCTTGTCCATATAAAAGCATTTCCATTTTAACAAAGTATAATTCTGCACTAATTCTGACATTTCCTGAATGTAAACACCACACCACAGTGATAGTCAGTGATGGGAAGGCTTAGCTTAATGTCATGCAAATGAGTTCTGAAGGCCTGGACTTAGAGAATCTTTTAGGCATTTTTTCTCAGTTCGTCGATTCCACAATAGGCTGCATTCAAATGGTCGCAAATTCTTCAAATGTTCTCAGATTTCCATGTGTAAGGCATCGTTGGAAAGCTTAAGAAGTGACTTTATTGTTCTCACACAGGAGAAATTCCTCTCTGCATTTAACCCATCCTGTTATTAGGAGCAGTGGGCAGCACATTACTGCGCCCGGGGACCATCTCCATGATCTTCTTGCTTCCGCTTGGTCAGGACCTAAGCTGGAGGATTTTACCTATGGTGCATGTTTTGGGTTGATGGGTTAGAATCTGCACTTTCAGAATCTGTGAATCACTCAAAATGCCTCTGGGATGACCTATGTGGGACCGACAGCTGTCGATCACAAATACAACTTAAGCACTGAAATTATCTGAATACTTCCTGGTTTCAATTGTTTATGTAGAGTTGAAATCAAGCTTTTTTGCGTGTTGAATTAGACCACCACAAACAGGATTAAAAAGCACTGTTATTGCTTTGTCTGAAATACTCCATAGTATGGCATTAAACCCATCTTGCATTTTATTCAGTTACCTTTATTGTTGCTGACATACCTTGACAAACATTAATTCTCACTGTGAGCGGAGTCGCCTCTAAATAGATCAGACCTAAACATTTGCATAGCCTAGTTGCATCACCTGCTTGTCTCCGTGGTGATAACTTTATGGCATACTGTGGAATATTTCGACGCATTAACATCTCCGTGGAGACAAGCAGGTGGCAATCCATCAGAAAAAAGGTACATACAGCTCTGGAAAAAAATAAGAGACCACTGCATTTTTTTCTGAAATCTGCATCTCTACATGTATTACAGCCATTCCATTCCAGCATCTGTTGAATTCCAACACAAACACAAAGCTGAGCTACTTCAGTTCTTGCACCAGGAGTGGAATAAAGTCACCCAAGAACAATGTGAAAGACTTGTGGAGAGCATGCCAAGATACATGAAAGCTGTGATTAAAAATAAGGGTTATTGCACCAAATATTGATTTCTGAACTCTTCTTAAGTGTAAACATTAGTATTATGTTGATTTAAAATGAATTTGATCTTGTTTCTTTGCATTGTTTGAGGTCTGAACACACGTATCTTTTTTGTTATTTTGACCATTTGTCATTTTCTGCAAATAAATGCTCTAAACGAGAATATTTTTATTTGGAATTTGGGGGAAATGTTGTCGGTAGTTTATAAACTCAAACAAAAACGTTCCTTTTGCCCAAACACATACCTATAAGTAGTAAAATCAGAAAAACTGATCATTTTGCAGTGGTCTCTTATTTTTTTCCAGAGCTTTATATATTATTGGAAACACAAAACATACAAAAATCATGTCCAAAATCTGTTCTTTTCAAAGAATAAACACAAAAATAAGTGTTGTGCACCTTACAAGGTCCTATATTATGCAAAATTGACTCTTGTGAGCTTTAAGTCATGTTAGAATGTTGTTTCCTCATCAAAAACAAACCTGGATCTGTGCTGTTGTTGTTTTTTTCCACACATGTTTGACCTTTTATTATTTGTCTGTCTACACAATGCTCTGTTACACCTTGTGATGTCATGACGCTGTAGTTTTCAAGTTTACAGCTCCTTTTACCTTTAGTTCAGTAGAGATTGGCAATTCCAGACCTGAAACCATCCACATGATTCTAGTGAAGGTGTATAGAGTTTAAAAACACAGTGAAGGACTTCCTGTGTTACCACATGACATCACAAAGTGGAATGTTGTTGTTTTTTTCCATTCGAGAGAAGAACTCGCAGGGTTTGTGTGATAAACGTGTGAATGAAACAAAACACAACTCCAGATGATAAAAAGACCAGAAAGTAGCGCGATAGGGGCTCTTTAACACATGTGAACAAAACAAAACATCCCACTTGCGTTTTCGAAAAAGGAACAAGGATATTTCCACCATTTTGCTACGACGCTTCATTTAAAGGCCATGCTGAAATGTGGTGAAATAGAGATATGAGGTGGTCTTCTTTTCAATCGTGAAACACTCGGCGAATAAAACGCGGAGCCTGCCTTTAAAAACAGCAGTGGATCTGAACAACGGCGCAGTGTGAGGACTTGGGTGAATATCTCAGTAATGATAAGTCCCGCTGTACTTGAATGCCTCCTTTGTGAAGGGAGAATAAAAGGGAGAAAAAGGGTGACACGGTATAGAGCCACTCCCAAGCACCAAGATAAACAAGATGTGAACAATACAAAGAGGGAGTATTATGTGAAATCGATTTTTTTTCTCTTTCTACCATGCTATAACATTGTTCCCTTCTCAAAAAACTAAAATGCCTGAAGAGGTTTGAGTAATTTAGCAATCTCTCTTGAGCCCTATTCAAATCCTTATAGTTATCGGCACGATTCTGTCCAATGTTCTGCCCACAAGCCATGCTCCCATACGAAAATTCTCCATAAATGTACAAAAAACATGATACAAAACTGTACACAAGCCTGATGCAATGTGCAGTAGCTTCATTAGCGGGATGTACGCTCTGAAGGGGGAGTGATTTAGCGCAAGGAGCGAAGGGTGGGGAGATTTACTCCAACATCAAAAACAAAAGTATAAATATAAAACTTGATAAGGGCCCGTATTACACTGTTTTCTGATGTTACTGAGTTCTATTTTCTCAAACAGAAAACACAGATGTCATGTGGTAACACAGGAAGAGCTCCACTGTGTTTTTAAACTCCATACACCTTCATAGGAATCATTTCGATGATTTCAGCCCTGTGAATCGCAATATCTACTAAACAAAAGGTTAAAAGTAACGTTTAAGTTGAAAACTACCGCCACATGACATCATAAGGAGGAATGGAGCATTTCGAGTTTGGGAGACTTATAAAACATGGCGGACACACACAGCAGCTGCTCTCGGTCACAACGTTACAGTGTTTTCATGTGTTTTGTCGTGTAAACGTTGTTTTTGTTCGCCAACTTTTTTTTTAGGAGCCTCAGGGCAAAGACCAGCAGACTGAAAGACAGCTTCATCCACCACACTGTCAGGATGCTGAACTCTCTCCCTGCCCTGCCCTCCCTCCCTCAATGACACTGCTGCTTAAATGACACTTAAATGACACCAACACTGCTGCTTAAATTACACTTAAATGACACTGTTGCTTAAATAACACTTAAATGACACTGGCTGCTGCTTAAATTACACGGCTGCTTAAATGACACTTAAATGACACTGACACTGCTGCTTAAATGACACTTAAATGACACTGTTGCTTAAATTACACTTAAATGACACCGGCTGCTGCTTAAATGACACTTAAATGACACTGACTGCTGCTTAAATGACACTGGCTGCTGCTTAAATGACACTTAAATGACACTGCTGCTTAAATGACACTGCTGCTTAAATGACACTGACTGCTGCGTAAATGACACTTAAATACCAATGGCACTGCTGCTTAAATGACACTTAAATGACACTGACACTGCGGCTTAAATGACACTTAAATGACACTGACTGCTGCGTAAATGACACTTAAATACCAATGACACTGCTGCTTAAATGACACTTAAATTACACTGACACTGCTGCTTAAATGACAGTATTTGAGCTTTATTACACTACACATTGTGTGTTTTACCTGTTTGTATTATATACAAGTTTACTGTACTTTTGCTACGGGTATATGTGATGTTTTAGTCATGGTGTTTATTGTCTTGTTTATCAGATGTTTTATGTTCACTGTGGGCCTAGGGGGCGCTGCAATTTCAAATCCTGTGTGTGCAACCTGTACATATTATTTTTGACAATAAAGCTGACTTTGAGTAATGCTTTATTAGTTCAAAGTTCAAACTTGTGTGAATGAAACAAAACACAACTCCAGGTGTGATTTTAAAGAGGTAACAACATTATAATACGGCTAAAAGCTCCAAGAGTCAATTTAGCATAATATACGACCTTTAATGTTCTGAAAACAACGTAAGGTAACATGGTGATCCAAATATGTTATGTGTTAGCAGTTAATACCCCACAGAAGTAAAATACACCCGCTTCAAATCATTTACACAATAGTTACAAAATTCTTCTTGGATCGTGCAGAGACCGGGAAGAGTCTGGTCAGTCCACGGGGAGAAAATGAAGCGCAATTGCCTCAACATTTGATTGATGCGTAAGAGCAGCGAGGTGACAGCTTAACACCAGTGAGAATCTGTCTAATAACTTACACACATATGGGACGTCTCAAAGGTCACTATTTCAAAGTTTGACCTCCTTTATGGGTTTTTATATGAGCTTTTACTGGCCTTATATTGCGCTATTTTCTGATCTGTGTTATAATGTTGTTCTTTAATGTTATAATGCCGTTTTCCTCATCTCAAACAGACCTGGAGTTGTGTTTTGTTTCATTCACACATGTTTAACTCACAAACCCACAAATCCAGTTCCTCTCTCACACTGTGTTCCACCTTGTATGCCATGTGGTAAAACAGGAAGTTTTTAAACTCCATACACCTTCACTAGAATTGCAAATCTCTGCTGAACAAAAGTTAAAAGATTACTCAAACTTTTTTTGGCTACGATTTTAATCTTGAAATATTCCAATTTTATACCTCAAAGCTCTATGGTTACTCTTGTGAAATTACTGCATTTTCTGGCTTCGACTTTATTCTCATTAAATTTTGTTTGTAAGACCAAACAAAATACTCTGCTGGAGGTTTAAGGCTGACAACTCAAGCATAAAAAAGTACAAATATTGGCCAAGCACTCTCCATTAATGACATACACGCACACTTTTTAGAACTCAGCGCTACTTTGGTAATTGCAGTACAGTCACTAGTTTTGTACCGTTGTGTCTGCTATAGAATTATAATCTATGACACCAATGAATCACTATGTTTTAATTAGTGCAGTTAAAATCGCAGTATTCATCTAAAACAACTTAAGAAAAGAAAAAAGTTTGCTTAGAAAATTGCAGTGGCACCTCAGTGCACCTCACATCACGACTAGCAAACAGACCCATAAAAAAAAGCTTATAAAATGTATTACTGCCAGCAATATTGTACATCATAAACGACTTTCATGGCTGATACTATGAGATACTCTTGAAAGTGGACACCTTTACATTTTCCTCATAGAAAATATCAGAATCAATCAATCAATCATACAAAAAATGAAACACAAAGCGCCTTACAGTGATTAAGAATTAGAAGATTTACTTTTTTATTGATCTCACACAGGCGAAATCATTTTCTGCATTTGACCCGGGGACCATCTGCATGATTTTGTTGCTTAGGCTTGGTCAGGACCCAAGCTGGAGGATTTTACCTATGGCGCATGTTTTGGGTTGGTGGGGGAAACCGGAGTGCCCGGAGGAAACACACCCAGACACGGAGAGAACATGCAAACTCGCAACCCGAACCTTCTTGCTGTTAAGCGTGAGTGGTAGCCACTCAGCCACCATGCCGCCAATAATCCAAAAAATAATAATAATAATAAATTCAATCAAAGGCCAAGCTAAACAGAGTCTTGAGCCCACTCTTAAAAACATGAACGTTCTCTGCAGCCCTGAGGTCCTCCGGCAGGCAGTTCCATAGACGAGGGCCGTAGTACTGAAAAGACGCCTCTCTGTGAGTGTGTGTCCTGACTTTGGGAATGACCAGGAGCCTGCTGCCGGAGGAGTGCAGGGCCCGTGAAGGTTCGTAAGGAAAAAGCAGTTCTGAAAGAGACCATTAAGATATTTAAAAACCAGTAAAAGAACTTTCAAATCTATCCTGACACTCACAGGAAGCCAATACAGTGATTTTAAAACCGGTGTAATGTGATCCCGCCCTCTGGTCCTAGTCAGGACACGTGCTGCTGAATTTTTTAATAATTGCAAACCTGAAATACTCTTTTTGGGAAGACCAGAGAGCAGGGCATTACAGTAGTCTATACGGCTGGTGACAAAAGCATCAGTGTCTCCGTATTGGCCTGAGAGAGAATGGGGCGGACTCTGGCTATGTTTTTTAGGTGATAGAAACCTATTTTTGTGATGTTCTTGATGTGTGGGATAAAAGTCAGCTCAGAGTCAAAAATGACGCCCAGGTTTTTCACTTGAGGAGATGTATTATAAGACTGTGGTTGTAGTTTTGATAAAAGTTTCTCTCTCTGAGCCTCAGGACCGATGACTAAAACCTCAGTTTTGTCCTGGTTAAGCTGGAGAAAGTTTCTTGCCATCCAGGATTTGATATCTAGAATGCAGTTAAAAAGAGCATCCATTGGCCTGGTGTCATCAGGAGACATGGAGATGTAAACCTGCGTATCATCTGCAGAGCTGTGGAAGTTGATTCCATGTCTCCTGATGACGCCGCCAAGAGGAAGCATGTACAAGTTAAAAAGCACAGGGCCTAAAATGGAACCCTGGGGGACACCACATGTGATTTTATGGACCTTGGAGGAGTATGTGTCCACATTCACTATAAATGTTCGGTCTGTGAGATGGGACCAGAGAGGCTGAGGTGTTTTAGGCGAGTTAAAAGAATTGTGTGGTCTATTGTGTCAAAGGCAGCGCTCAGATCCAGCAGAACCAACACAGTCACCTTTTGTGAATCACAATTTATTCTAAAATCATTTAAAATCTTTGCCAAGGCAGTCTCGGTGCTGTGGTTCAGCCTAAAACCAGATTGAATTTTTTCCAAAATGTTGTGATCATCTAGAAAATCATTTAGTTGGATAAAGACAAGTTTCTCTAAAATCTTGGTTAAAAATGGTAAGTTAGACACTGGTCGGTAGTTGTTAAAATCATTAAAATCTAAATTGCTCTTCTTCAGCAGGGGCCTCACCACCGCCGCTTTGAAGGCAGCAGGAAAGACCCCTGTCTGAAGAGAGCAATTCATCATGACCAAAACCTCATCCCTAAAAGATCCATAAAATGACTTAAAAAATGGAGTGGGGATTGGATCTAAGAGACATGTGGTGAGCCTCACTGAGGAGAAAACTTTGTCAAGCATTGTCCAGTGTTTCCTCTGGTCGAGACAAACACTCAGGTGTGTTAAAAACAGAGCTTTGACGAGATAAAATATCACATCTGATAGTGTTTATCTTTCCCATGAAGTGGTCTGCAAACTGAGAGAGTCAGTGGGTGTCAAGTAAAACGTGTTAGAATCGGGGTTTAAAATGTTTTCCGTGGTTGAGAAGAGAACTTTTGGATTATTTGTGTGGTTGGTGATAATCAAATATGATCCAAATGAATGTCATACATGACCTAAGTAAATTGCACAATAACTTATATTGTCTTTGTATGATACATGTAAACTCTTTATCCTACTTATATGCTTTGTTTTAACCGAGTACTCACTATTGTACTAAGGTTTGTGTGTGCATCATACAATGTATATAAAAGTGTCATTGAATTTAGGAAGGAATATTATATGTATACGTAATAATAAAAATATGTGAAAAAATATACCTTTGTTGATGTATGAAAGTGCAGATTGACATACAGCTCTGGGAAAAAATAAGAGACCACTGCAAAATTATCAGTTTTTCTGATTTTACTACTTATAGGTATGGATTCTACCTGGACGACTGAGGGACTTTTCACGTACTTATAGGTATGTGTTTGGGCAAAAGGAACATTTTTGTTTGAGTCTATAAACTACTGACAACATTTCCCCCAAATTCCAAATAAAAATATCGTTTAGAGCATTTTTTTTTGCAGTAAATGACAAATGGTCAAAATAACAAAAAAGATGTTTTCAGACCTCAAACAATACAAAGAAACAAGATCAAATTCACTTTAAAACAACATAATACTAATTTTTACACTTAAAAAGAGTTCAATATTTGGTGCAGTAACCCTTATTTTTAGTCACAGCTTTCATGCGTCTTGGCATGTTCTCCACAAGTCTTTGACATTGTTCTTGGGTGACTTTATTCCACTCCTGGTGCAAGAACTGAAGTAGCTCAGCTTTGTGTTTGTGTTGGAATTCAACAGACGCTGGAATGGAATGGCTGTAATACATGTAGAGATGCTGATTTCAGAAAAAAATGCAGTGGTCTCTTATTTTTTTCCAGGGCTGTACAGTCGTTTCAAGATTCAAAGTGCAACATTGGTTTTATGTGCAACTGTCAGTAGGGTTAATATAGTGCAAACAGGAAGTGTAAACATTCGAGCAGTTACATGTGCAGCTGTAATCTGACAGATTAGTTTAACAGTTGGTCAATAATAGTGCAAATTACTCATGTGCAAAGTATCGGTCAATCAATGTCCAGGGGGGGCTATTGCTCAGCGGTTCAAGAGTCTGATAGCAGTTGGGAAGAAAGAGTTCTTGAGTCTAGTAGTCCTGCTTTTCACACTTCTGTACCTCCTGCCTGAAGGTAGGAGTGTGAATATATATATATATATATATATATATATATATATATATATATATATATATATATATATATATATATATATATATATATATAGTATTTCAATCTTTGTAAATGCTTCAACTTTGCTCTTGCTGGTTTAACCCTTTGTTAACCACTTTTTAATCAAATTACAGTGGGACCTCACCTTACGAAATTAATTCGTTCCAGAAGTGGTAAGTTGAGTAGCTATTTCAATGGAAAAAGCCTGATCCGTTCCAAGGTGTTTTTTTTAATAGTGTAACATTTTTTTTATAGTGTAACGTTGTGTTCCTGACGGGCTAAGAGACTAGACCAGGACTAAAAGAACGTGGAATAAACCAGGTCTGGCCAGAACTAAACCTGGATTGGACCTGTTATTATTATAACATGGCAGTGCCGTTGGATGAGCACGTTGCTCGTTGCTCGTGTCTGCGCTCCTTTAAGAGGCTGAGAAAGACGCTCTTTCAGCGGGAATAAGAACGGGGAGGGGCGGGCTCTGCTTCTATCTGACCTCCAGAGCCGGTGGGCTGACAATGTGAGCTAACAGGCCGCTCTATCGGCGGGCAAGACCGCGGGGTCTCGCTCGGGGTGGGCTCTGGTTCTATCTGACTTCCAGAGCGCGGCTCACACTGTGAGCTGTGAGCGGACGGGCCGAGCCGCGCAGGGAGGCACGCGGCGGGTGCCTCCTCAATCCCGCAACCCCAGTGTAGTGCGGCCTTGGGCTATTGAGCCGTGTCCCCCCCAACACATTCCATTGAAAATCTATGAAAGTTTGAGTGTTTAAACGAGAGAGAAATGCGAGAAAAAAGTGTTGAATGTGTGTGGTGAGTTGTCCTACCTCGCGGACCTCTCCCACCGCGGGCCACCTCTGGAACCTAACCCCGTGTGTGTTGATAAAGTGTATTTACGTTTCGGGGCATGCATCTGAGCGTGCATTAATTGAATTTTTGAGATTTGTTGTTTTTAAAGTGCTTTATAAATAAAGTTGGATTGGATTGGAGATTTCGCGTTTCGTAACTTGAAATTTCATTCGTATCTAGAGACCAAAATTTGACGTGAAGGCGTTTCGTAACTTGAAATTTTTGTTTGTTGGGTCATTCGTAAGGTGAGGTACCACTGTATTGGATATTAATGGGAACTCTTCACCTAATTCCACCCTTATTCTCCATTGGTCCAGGGAATGTGATCACCAAACTGATTTAAAAGTACAGGCTATAAGGAAAAACAACAGGCCTACAACAAAACTGTTTTTGGTCATGTGCTTTCATGTAACTACTGTAAGATTATGACTAGGACTGTCAGTTTAACACGTTAATTAGATTAATTAATTACACCGCAAATTAACGCGTTATAAAAATGTACGCAATTAATTATGAGCGGCAATTTAATGCGCGTGCATTTTAAATTTGGCGGGCGGGGCCTTTGAACGGCAAGTTTATTTATAAAAATGTGACGAAGCAGGTCCGTTCCTAAGCCCGTTGTCCTCCGCGCGCCGAACCCTTTTCAATTCCCCATAGCCTCGCGAGCGTGTTCTGCTTCGACTAAGGCTGCACACTTAGAAGCGCCAGTTTTGCCTATCGCTAAACCTGAACATTTACTTACCCGCGTGCGGCCGCCTTCTCCCTCCTCCCACGGTGCGATCTGGTGCGATCTGGCAAACCCGCGGGTTCCGGGGGTAATGTGAGCCATGAGTAATTTGCACGGGCAATTATTTGTATTCTCTATACATCTGAAGCTTTGCATATTATTTATTGGCGTTGCATGAAAGCTACTGTACGTGCTCACCTTTTGGCACCAGAAATATTCGCCATGTAATAGTGGAACGGTGTAAATGAGCTTTTGAATGAATGTTATGTAATGTGGGAGGGGGAATGGGGGTATACAGGTGCACTCTGCAGGTCTGCCAGCAGTCTTGTCTTGTGTGCACGGAGAGAAAGAGAGCGAGCCAAAGACTGAAACACTTAAAGACTTAAAGGGGAAGTCTGCAGTCTTTGCACTGTACCACTATGAATCACACGTTTGACACCTTTTTTTGCACTGTGGGAGAGCACAATAAACCACCTAAAAAATTTATTAAAATGCGTTTAATTAGATTAATTAATTACAAATCCTGTAATTAATTAGATTAATTTTTTTAATCGTCTAGCACTAATTATGACGTTTTATAATATCTTATTTGTTGGTGTTTCCTATAACATTTCAGTGTAAATTAATGCTTGGCAAACTCTGACATTTATTTTCTAAGAATATTGTTTGAATATTTAGTGTTATCTACAGTCCTTATAAGTTAGAAATTCATAGAAGTTTCATAGTATTTGCATTTACTGGGTCGTGTAAGCTGCATATGAGATTCTGATAAAGCATATTTAAATTTTGTGAAATGTATCTCTTTTTCCATATGGGGAGGATGAGGATTTTTTTTTTTAAATTATTATACCAAAATGAGCGATTAAGAAAATAAAACTGGAGAACGAAATGCGTACAGAGCAGTAGGACTGGACCAGGTCTAGAGCTGGACTAAACCGGGACTAGACCAGGTCTAAACCAGGATTAAACCACCACGTGCTGCTCTTTGCTGGTTTCGTGCAGCTGGTTTGTGGCTCGGGCTGAGAGGACGCGGTCCGGGCGCCGTGGTTCGATCTCGTGCTCGCAGCCCCGGTGTACGCGCGGCCTCGCGCCGGTCGTGCTGCTCTGTCACAGATTTGACCACGATGACGGGTGCATGTATTGGTGCTCGTCGCGTCCCGGGATGTGGCAGTGCCGTTGGATGAGCACGGTGCTTCCTGTAGATCCAGTGACTCATGTCTCCGCGCTCCTCGCGAGTCCGGCGGGGCTTCCGGAGCCCTGTCTCCCCCCACGCTTCACTATTAATA
This sequence comes from Paratrypauchen microcephalus, assembly GCA_036785185.1. Lineage (NCBI taxonomy): Eukaryota > Metazoa > Chordata > Actinopteri > Gobiiformes > Gobiidae > Paratrypauchen > Paratrypauchen microcephalus. The sequence continues at coordinate 3,722,212 of JAVJIX010000085.1, forward strand.
CATTTTGTTGAAAATCTATGAAAGTTTGAGTGTTTAAACGAGAGAGAAATGTGAGAAAAGGTTAATTCCAGTCTGAGAAAAGTGTATAATGTGTGTGGTGAGGCATTTACAGCCTTAAAACATGTAGAATTGTAAAATATAAAGTTGTCCTACTTCGCAGATTTCTCTTATTGCGGGTTATTTCTGTAACCTAACCCCCGCGATAAACGAGGGATTACTGTATCTAATTCTGCTTTGCCTAGTCAAAGCTGAATTGCAGGTATCTCTAACTGTCGTTTCGTCTAGTCAAAATTACATTACAGATTTCTCAAATGACAATTCACACTATTCGAAATTAAATTACTCCTAGTGGGAAAGACGTTGTTGATATCGACAGTGTTAATTCCGGATAGTCAAACTTAGTGATTAAATGTTTAAAAGGCTTTCCGTACTTGACTGCCTTTGACTCTTAAGGTTGCTGGTTCAGAACAGGACTGAAATTGTCCCTTTGCGCACACAGTCGCTCACAATGGCTTTAGATTTCCCACGCGTACTGCTTCGCCAAACGCAGTAATAATACGTGAAACCGTTTGTCACCGGTTAGAATCAACAGTCTTTATAAAGCTCTGTCCAATCCTCTGTAGCATTCGATTAGGGGCCCCCTCGGCGATGCTCTGATGGGGCCCCTAATCGATCCCCCTCCCTGCCTCCCTCCACGGCGCGTTCACGGCCCGGCGGATCCCAAACACAAGGTTTCATGGGTAAAAGGAAAGATTTAATAACAACATGTCTTCCGCATTACCCCACCGAAAGTTCAATTTTCACTTCAATTTCACATTGATTTTCAGGCGAGCGTTAAGGTGAATCATCCAGAGGGAAGGGACGAGGTGTCTGCCCCCTCTTCTCCCGCTCTCTCTCTTTATGATCTTTTTTTCATGCACTCACTCTCTCTTGAGTATGCAATTCTCCCTGTCTCTCTCTCTCTTTGTCTCTTTCTTGATCTTCCTTTTTTCTTGCACTGTCTCTCTTTACTATTCCTTTCTCTCTCTTCCTTTTGTCTTGCACTCTCTCTTTGCTATTCCTTTCTCTGTCTTCCTTTTTTCTTGCTCTCTCTCTCTCTCTATTTACTCTCTGTCTCTCTCACTCTCTTTGTCTCACTCTTTCTTGATCTTTTTTCTTCCTTTTTTCTTGCACTGTCTCTTTGCTGTTCCTTTCTTCCCCTTTTTTTCTTGCACCGTCTCTCTCTTTACTATCTCTCTGTCTCTCTCACTCTCTTTGTCTCACTCTTTCTTGATCTTTTTTCATCTTTCTTTTTTCCTTGCACTCTCTCTTTGCTGTCCCTTTCTTGCTCTCTCACTCTTTGTCTTTCTTTATCTTCATTTTTTTCTTGCACTGTCTCTTTACCTACCCTTTCTCTCCCTCTTTTTTCTTGCATTGTCTCCCTCTTTACTATCTCTTTGTGTCTCTCTCTCACACACTCATTCTTGATCTTCCTTTTTTCTTGCACTACCTCTCTCTTTGTTGTCACTTTCTCTCTTTCTCTTTGTCTCTTTCTTGATCTTCCTTTTTTCTTGCACTCTCTCTTTTCTATTCCTTTCTCCCCCTTTCTTTTTTCTTGCTCTGCCTCTCTCTTTACTATCTCTCTGCCTCCCTCACTCATATTGTATCACTCTTGATCTTTTTTCTTCTTCCTTTTTTCTTGCCCTCTCTCTCTCTATTTACTCTCTGTCTCTCTCACTCTCTTTGTCTCACTCTTTCTTGATCTTTTTCTTCCTTTTTTCTTGCACTGTCTCTTTGCTGTTCCTTTCTTCCCCTTTTTTTCTTGCCCCGTCTCTCTCTTTACTATCTCTCTGTCTCTCTCACTCTCTTTGTCTCACTCTTTCTTGATCTTTTTTCTTCTTCCTTTTTTCTTGCACTCTCTCTTTGATGTCACTTTCTCTCTTTCTCTTTGTCACTTTCTTGGTCTTCCTTTTTTCTTGCACTGTCTCTCTTTCCTGTCACTTTCTCTCTCTCTTTGTTTCTTTATCTTCCTTTTTTCTTGCACTAACTCCTTTCTCTCTCCCTTTTCATGCATTGTCTCCCTCTTTACTATCTCTCTCTCTCTCACACACTCGTTCTTCATCTTCCTTTTTTTCTTGCGCTGTCTGTCTTTGCTGTCCCTTTCTCTCTCTTCCTTTTTTCTTACATTCTCTTTACTCTCTGTCTCTCTCACTCTCTTTGTCTCACTCTTTCTCAATCTTTTTTCTTCCTATTTTCTTGCACTGTCTCTTTACTGTTCATTTCTTTCTCTTTCTTTCTCTTCCTTTGCTCTTGCACTGTCTCTCTCTTTGCTGTCCTTGTCTCGCTCCCACTCCATGTTTTTTTCTCTCTCTCCCTTATTTCTTGCATTGTCTCTCTTTGCTGTCACTTTCTCTGTCTCTTTATCTTCCTTTTTACTTGCACTCTCGTTACAAACCCTTTGTCTCTTTTTTCTTGGATTGCCTCCCTCTTTACTATCTCTTTGTCTCTCTCTCTTACACACTCATTCTTGATCTCCCTTTTTTTCTTGCACTCTCTCTCTCTTTACTATCTCTCTGTCTCTCTCACTCTCTTTGTCTCACTCTTTCTTGATCTTTTTTTTCTTCCTTTTTTCTTTCTCTCTCTCTCTCTCTTTGCTGTCACTTTCTCTCCTTCTCTTTGTCTCATTCTTGATCTTCCTTTTTTTCTTGCACTCTCTCTCTCTCTCTTTACTGTCTCTCTCACTCTTTTTGTCTCACTCTTTCTTTATCTTTATCTTCCTTTTTTCTTGCACTCTCTCTCTCTTTACTATCTCTGTCTCTCTCACTTTTTTGTCTCACTCTTTCTTTATCTTTCTTTATCTTCCTTTTTTCTTGCACTGTCTCTCTTTACTATCTCTCTGTCTCTCTCACTCTCTTTGTCTCATTCTGTCTTAATCTTTTTTCATCATTATTCTTGCACTCTTTCTCTCTCTCTTTACTGTCACTTTCTCTCTTTCTCTTTCTTTCTTGATCTTCCTTTTTTCTTGCACGGTCTCTTTGCTGTTCCTTTCTCTCTCTCTTTCTCTTTGTCTCTTTATCTTCCTTTTTCTTGCATACTCTCTTTACTATTCCTTTCTCTCCCTTCCTTTTTTCTTGCACTGTCTCTCTTTACTATCCCTTTCTCTCCCTTCTTTTTTTCTTCCACTCTCTCTCTCTTTGCTGTTCGGTTAAATTTCTTTCTGTCTTTGTCTCTTTCTTTATCTTCCTTTTTTCTTGCAGTGTCTCTTTACTAACTCTTTCTCTCTTTTTCTAGCATTGTCTCCCTGTTTGCTGTCACTTTCTCTCTCTTTCTCTTTCTTGCTCTTCTCTTTTTTCTTGCACTGTCTCTCTCCCTACAATCCTTCTCTGTCTGTCTCTCTCACTATCTTGATCTTCATTTTTTCTTGCACTACCTCTCTTTACTGTCCCTTTCTCTGTCTCTCTCTCATTCTCTCTCTTACCCCCTCCCTCTCGCTCTCTCCTTTATCCGCACTTCCTCTCTCCTCCCTCCTTGTTTCCTCTCCCTCTTCTCTCTCTCTCTGGGTCTGTCTGGAGGGGACAATAGGATCAGCACACTCCCTGGCTGATTCCGATCTGAAACAGTATAGCTTAAGCAGAAGATTCCGGTAAGATGGCCGCAGATGTGGGCGATGGATCGGGCTCCGCGGGGCCCGCTGGTGCATTAGGCCATATTACAGGGGCCCCCGGAGGATACTTAAGGCAGTACGGTAATGGAAACATGTACACGCACAGACACACGAGCTATAAGAGTGCTCACAGACAAATGGTGAGCAATGGTTTCACGGGTCATTTAAGGTGGACTCGTGTGATAAAAGGAACGAGCGTCAGAGAGAAGGACCTTTAAAACACGAAGACTGCTTACATAGCATGGAAATAGAAAGTTCAACATTCTTCATGGAAATAGATACGTTTTATGCCATAGAGATGACATTCCCATGGGAACAAGCAGGAGGAGGCTCACGTCCAGGCCCAGTAAGAGTCACATTTGTGGAGATGCAATCCATTCACAGTAAAGGCACAAGTTTTTCTGTGTTTTTCACTGCAATAGACACACCCATAGCAGAAAAAACATGCTTCTATTTTTTGGCGAAGTTACATATGTGGATTTAAGTAATAAATAACTAATAAAGAATAAGAAAATAACTGGTTTGAGAGGGGAGTTAAAGAGGCTATTTTTTGTCAAGAAAAAGAATCCTTCCTTGGACAGAAATGGAGGTCTCAGACATCATTTGTCGCCCATCTATAACTCTATCCTCAAACCTAAATCAAAACAAAGAAAACAATAGGGCAGCAGGTCAGGTCCAGAGGTGTGAAAACACTATGGCCCTGAATGGTTCCACTAACAAGACCCCACACTCCACTCCCACTGCAGATCTAATAGGCCCAACCACTGCAGATCTAATAGGCCCACCTAACTAACAGAAACTGAAAACAAATAGGTGTGGTAGTTTCATAGTAATTTTCACTGTAGTTATCTGCCCTTCAGGCAGATATAAGCAGTGTCCACCAGCGTCTGAACAGAACTGAAGAAGCAGCTTGGATGAGCTGCGAAACGTATTTGACCAAATAAACTTTTGTCCAGTTGACAAATTGAATTTCTCCTTTTGCCTTTTTAAAGGTGTGTTTTACAGCTATCATCCATAAGTATTTGGGTTTTTTTTTTCTGTCAGATGTGAAGCTTGTTCCCCCTCCATCATCTCCCTTCACTGGGTCTTCTGAGACCCAGGCCTCTCTGTGGCGTTCACTGCTCCTGATGATTGCCCCAGTGGCATTGAGGGATGGGTCAAATGCAGAGGACAAATTTACAGATGGTTGACAAAACACACCTTTCTTGAAAGAAGACCTGTTGTGCTTGTGTCTGTTATATAGTTTTAATCAAACATAATCTAATCACTTGTGGATCATTGTTATTTGGTGTAGCATCCAGTCAAAATTAGAAAGCCAGAACTGATGGTTAAATGACTTTTAATTTTCCATGCCTTGTCATAATCAACATAAGAGCTAGACAAGAACATAATAACAGCACTTACCATATGAACAGCGTATTTCTAGCTCATTACATTGTTTAACTTTTATCCATATTTTAACATTCATTTAGCTTTATTCATTTGCAAGTTGCTCAAATACACAGTCACAAATAAAACAAATCTTGTCCTCTGTCGACTGTTGCTATCTTTGGATTTTTCTGTAACCTTTCAGTGTGTTGGGGGTTTTTTTACCGTTAACTTTTGCTGTCCTTACTTTTCGTTGTATATCTAACATTTTCACCGTCACTTCCGCTCAAACAGGAAGTCACTAAAATAAAAGCGTAACTTTACTATTAAATGCCATGGACTGTATATTAATGTATATAAGAGCTAACAAAGGGACATTTTAAATCTCAATATTCATCTAAAACAACACAATAAGAGAAACAAGTCCAACGATGTTAGAAAACAGCAACACAGATCATGTTAGTAATCGTAATGGATTTTTTTTCATTTGTGGCAAAATGACTACACAATGCTAGGGGTGGGACGAGATACAATTTTCACAATACGAGACGAGACACGAGATCGGAACTACAATAATGAGACAAGACGAGATTTTGACCATTTCTTCCATCCATCCATTTTCTTCTACTTATCCAGGGCCGGGTCATGGGGGCAACAGTCTAAGCAGGGACTCCCAGACTTCCTTCACCCTGGACACTTCCTCCAGAGTGTCCTGGGTCTTCCCCGGGGCCTCCTCCTTTTAACATTCTTTATAATAAATAAATTGCGCAATCCAGTTCCCAATTTTGGCCTCACCATTTTTGATTTACTTTATTTAATACTATACTTTTGCTGTCATTTTAGCAGCGCTTTTTGGGACTACAGCTATTCCAAAACTGTAACTCACCACTACTTGACTCAATTTTTTTAATCCAATCCAGACCTAAAAACATGGGGAAAAAATCTCACGAGATTTTCAGCATATGTGCACGGTCTTGTGGCACGAGATCTTGTCCAATCCCTATACAACGCTGTGGAGTCCTATGTGTACCACAGACTAAGAAAATAAAATTGGAGTAAGAGCAGTGGGCGTGTACAGGTGGAGGTGAACACGGGGCTTGACCTGCAATATAAGGTCTTGAAAATAAGTGATTAAAGGTTACTCAAACATGCACGAATCACTCCAAATACAACTTCACTAGCCAGGGCCACGACAATGAAACACAATAAAGATTTTTATTGACTGTGGGTAGATGTGATGCAGCGCTCTCAAGTCTCACACTTTGAGAGTGTCACACACGGAATTCAAAGTGTTCACATGCTCACACGCCACACATGGTATTTCTCACGCTGAAATTTTGTTAAGCAATTCAAAACTGTAGCCACTGTTCACAGCGCTTCTGTGCCAGAAAATCGGTTAGTTAATGCAAGCACCGCGCTGTTTTCAGCGGTTTTCAGCGCGGTTTTCAGCACGGTTTTCAGCGGTTTTCAGCGCCGTTTTGCACCCCCTGCTCCTCGGAAAACATGTCACTTGCACGTCGAGATGAGCTGTGGTTCGCTGGCGAGGAGGTTGAGGCGTGGTCCAGCTCCTGTATCTAAGTTAACTGTTATTAAATATTAACTCCACTTCAGGGGATAAATGAGGAAAAACAACTACAACATGGTTAAAAGCTTTGAAAAGTTGATTTTGTATAGTAGGTCTGCTTTAAATCCTCCTGAGATCCGGTCCACTCATTTGTGTCCTTTATAGTGAACATTGAGTTAACCAGTCTATCTCTTAAGTGTTTTAAAGGGATATGCCACCCCCAGGTCAAACTTGGGCATCTCCCCACAGTCCAGAGACTAAAATAAGTGATGGAAAGCGTTTTCCTGGTCACCCAGCCATTGTCCGAGTCTGTCAGCACTGACCGCCGCGCGCATCTGCAGCTACTCCGCCTTAGACTGGAGGCTAATGTCGCCAGAGAAAGATTTCAGCCAAAAGGAATTAATTTGCACGATGCTTTTCCCAATTACTTTCTGTGTAGTGCGCATTCATATCGAGTGCAAATAAATGTGCAAATCAACACGGAGAGCTTGACTTGGTCATTTTGGGGTGGAAACTATTTTACAGTGCGGAAAAACACAGCCGAAGCACACAGGGGAATCCCTGTTACGCACCACGTTGGGAGTTCCCCTGTTACGCAGCGTGGTGTGTGCTTCGGCTCTGTTTTTCCGCACTGAAAAATAGTTCCCACCCAAAATGATCAAGTCAAGCTCTCCGTGTTGATTTGCACATTTATTTGCACTCGATAAGTTTTTGTTAGGTTGTTAAGTTCACATGGACATAACACTATTACAGTGGTTGGCGTTTCAGACAAACTACAGAGGATTTTCAGACAATATGAAATCCCAGTTTATTTCAAACCTACAAAGACTTTAAGACAGAAACTCATCCACCCAAAGGACAAAACACCGAGCCACAAACAAAGCAATGTGGTCTACTCCATTCAGTGTAGTGAAGACTGCAGTGAGCGCTACACTGGAGAAACAAAACAGCCACTTCACAAGAGGATGTACCAACACAGACGGGCGTGCCAGAGTGGACCGTCATCTGCCGTACATCTCCACCTAGAAGCCACAGGCCACTCCTTTGAGGACAGTGAGGTACAGATCTTAGTCAAGGAAAATAACTGGTTTGAGAGGGGAGTTAAAGAGGCTATTTTTGTCAAAAAAGAGAATTTTATTTTATTTATTTATGTATTTGTTTATTTCAGGGACAGTGCATATTAATCAACATTTGCATGTAAATATGCCAGAGTTAGCCAAACGGCTAATTTTCATCCGTAGTCCCTTGACAGATGTTAGGTGTCATTTCTACATAACAAAAAATCACATTACTTCAGTTAAAATTCATCATTCTAAAACATGCATTACTTAAGACAACTCAATTACAAACATTCACCCACAATCAATAACCAGTCAATTACAAATATTCACTCTCACTCAATCACTCAATCACTTAATCGCTTAATAATAATAATAAAGGCCAGTGTCCAGCAGGGGGCAGCGAGAGGTGGATGTCTTAATGTTGACAGCTCTGATTGTCTATGAGCCATTGTTTTAACTGTAATTTAAACGAAGTGTATGTGTTGAGGTTTCTGATGGTTGTAGGAGTGGCATTCCAGTACTGAGCAGCTCTAACAGAAAAGGTAGAATCCTTCTTTGAACAAGAATGGAGGGGTCAGACACTACTTGTCTCCCATCTATAATTTCATTCTCAAACCTAAATCAAAACAAGAAAACAATAGGGCTAGCCAGATCAGGTCCAGAGGTGTAAAACACCCATTATGGGCCTGAATGGGTTTGCTAAACTAGACACCAGACAGAATCTGAAATCAAAAGACAGAAACTGAAAAACAAAGAGGTGGGATAGTGTCAGAATAATTTCAGTGTAGTTAGCTCCTCCCTGCAGTTAGATATAAGCAGTTTCCATCAGCACTCTAACCAGAACTGACAAAGCAACTCGGATGAGCTGTGAAACGTCTTCGACCAAATAAACTTTGTCCAGCTGACAAACTGAATTTTTCTTTTTACCACTATTACAGTCCATTACAGAGGGCATGTTACAACATTATGAATAAAAAATAAAATTAACAAAATGTAAATGCTAAGGTGTTCATTTACCTACAAATAGAAAATCATAAAAAATAAAAAATAAAAAAAAGAAATACACTTTTTTCCTTCATGTCCCAGGGGGATATGAAACCCTTTATTCACTTTGGTATCAGAACAGAAGTATTCCCAAAAAAAGAACTGTACAACTATTGTAATCTGCCCCTCACTGTGCTCATACACTCAGACAGGCCCACATTAATTGACTTTCTTTGTTCCTAGTGCCTAACTTACTTTTGTCCTTGGTAGTGAATTTTTTCTTTCTTTTTTTTCATAAATGTAATTTGGAAACTTTATTAATTATGGAAATGTGGCTCGATTAAGAGTGATTTATTTCAGTCCATTAAAAAAAATGACTTCGTAACTATGATTTACAGTCTTGTTACAAATAAAGTAGTAGAAAGTAAATGAATTATAGCTACTTTTAGGTGGGTTGTCTGCTTGTTTCCATGGAGATATTATTTCTTCACCTGGAAGATTCCACTGTATCTCATTAACCTTGTTTTCATTGCTAAAATAAATACATTAATACACCTTATAAACATGCAGTCTTACTGCCACTGGATTCACCTCTCCACAGATGTGACTTATCTTCAGCTGGCAGACACTCCACCAGAAAAATTACATCATATACATATCTTCAACGGGAAAGACTATATTTACTTATTTCTACCAATTTTCATCTGTTTAATGCTGTCAGAAAATGCACTCTCCCTGTCCTTCCGGCTATCGTCCACCAACCTCTTCTGTACCGAAGCAGTAGAACCATCAACCTCCTCAGCCTTTCCATCTCCTCCTCTTCATCGCCACCACCCTGTCTCCACCCTGGGAACAAATAATCATGTAAAAAAATCCACAATTCTCCATCTTTATAGCACAGTTGACATCTCAAAACGGGTATTTTACTTCTATGGGGTATCATAATATTTAGATCTAAGTCACTCCCCCTTCAGAGCACTATCACAATATAATCAGTCGTTGTGTGCAGTTTTGTGTATTTATGGAGAATTGTCGTGTGGGAGCGTGGATGACGTAGGCTTGTGGGCGGAGCATTGAGTCATTTTGGCTACGTTCAGACTGCAGGGCTTAAAGGAGAATTAACAATCTGAGCCTTATTTCGGTAATAAAACAAGTTGTTTTACTCACCCATAGCACTTTGGTGTCATATGGAGCATTTCCGGAGATGTTTTAGATTTGCGATATCCGTAAAGTGAGTTCTCGGGGCATATGTTTGCGGTCTCCAAATAACACAAACTTTAGCACTTTTCAAATATCAAGCTCAATATCTTAGTCTACACTTTCGTTTGAGTCAAAAGTGGCCTGTAACCCAAGATTTATCCATAGTTTTGAGTAGATGAGGAGGCCAGTGCGCATGCGCTCAGTCACAGCTGATTTCGCTCTCAGCTCTCGGGACCCAAACATGAAACGCAAAGCTGTAAGACGTTTGGACCATCGTGTTTGCAGTACCCACTTCAGTCAGGACGATTTTTTACCAGCAAAGGAAAAGAAAGAAGGCCAGCAGATTCAGCGCACGATTCTAAGAAGTAATGCGAAACCGATGGCTGTTCTCTGCACTGCTCCTAAAACTGTCTCCGTATCCATTCTGTCTCCTCATCCGTATACAGTGAACCCTCGTTTATCGCGGGGGTTAGGTTCCAGAAATAGCCCGCAATCAGTGAAATCCGCGAAGTAGGACAATTTTATATTTTACAATTATTCTACATGTTTTAAGGCTGAAAACGCTTCACCAGACACATTATACACCTTTCTGAGACTGGTATTAACATTTTCTCACATTTTTCTCTTGTTTAAACACTCAAACTTTTGTAGATTTTCATTAAAATATATTAATAGTGAGGGGGGGGGGGCACGTGACACGTGACACGCGGACACGTGCGCGCGGACACGTGCGCGCGGACACGTGCCCGCGGACACGTGCGCGCGGACACGTGTGTTTGTTTTGGTACCACATATCCATGCCATGTGCGAAAGTCGAGTGGAAAGCGACATGGATATCATTTTGGGCAAGACTCAAGCCAATGCTAACAGTGCAAAACCGCTAACAGACTCCTCTGAGCACCAGTCCTCACCACAAGACCAGGTAAGACCAACCTGCGCTCACAAGAGTTGGTTGCATTTCACCCCGGCTCCAAAATCAGACCGCTATCAATGCGTCGCCAATACTCCACAGCTCTCTAGGACGGGGTCGGGTTCGTCCTCTCGGCGTGACGGGGAAGACCCACTGTCTCCTCTCTGCGCACGAGTGTCCTCCCCCCGCTGCGGGCTCCCTCGAATGCGGCTCTCCCCGCTGCGGCTCCCCCGGCCGCGCGGCGTCCGGGCCAGGCCCGTCCATGTTGATTCTTGGCTCTTCCATTTGTCCGGCTCGCACTCAGTCTCTTCCATGGCTCGTGCAAGTAAACAAAGGCCACACCTCCTGTCACCCAGGCGCTCTCGTGAAGGACATCTGAGACTCTGTCCCTACCACCCTGCGTCACCATCCCTGGTCTAGACCTGGTTTAGTCCTGGTTTAGACCTGGTTTAGTCCTGGTTTAGACCTGCTTTAGATCTGGTTTAGTCCTGGTCTAGTCTCTTAGCTAATCAGGGCGCAGGACAGAATGTTACACTGTAAAAAAAAAAGTTACACTATAAAAAAATTGAAAAAAAAAAAAAAAAAAATTGGAAAAAAAAATCCGCGAAACAGCGAGGCCGCGAACAGTGAACCGCGATACAGCGAGGGTTCACTGTACTCCTCTTCAGTCCTCAGTCTTCTTCAGCGTCAAAGTCCGAATCTTCTGCCATGTGTCGCTCACAACATAAAAGTTGCGTCTTCTTATCTGCGAAACAGCTGTGACTGCGCACATGCGCACTGTACTCTATGATGACGTCATCAAATGAAACTATAGCTGGATATCGGGTTTCAGGCCGCTTTTGACTCCACTTAAAGTCTACACAGCAATCTTCTGTGAGTGCTAAAGTTTGTGTTATTTGGAGATCGCAAACATATGCCCCGAGAACTCATGTTACGGATATCGCGTAATCGCGTACACCCACTTAAAAAATCCCCACTACACCACTGGTTCAGACTGTCATTGAAAGATCAGATACAGGTCGCATAGAGGCAAAAAAAAAAATAAAAGAATTGGGTCACTTCAGGCTGTACTCTGAATGTAGCCATAGTAGCCATATAGGCTTCAGTAGAGCCCGGGAGAGATTGCTAAATTACTCAAACATGCATGATGACCTCTCAAACCCGTTCAGGCATGTTTTTGATGAGCGAAGTGAACATTGTAACCTAGTAGAAATCTAAAATAAATAAAAATGGCATAACGCCCCATCTTTGACATGCAAAAATAAAGTTATTAAGTGATGAAGTTGTCATGGTTGCAAATCGTCCTGTAAAAGAAATTGTCAGTGTGGTTTCATTCTGCTTTCTGCTGTTGTCTTTGCTGGATGTGCACAAACAGCTCACGTATTCAGAGTCCTTGATAGCAGAGAGGTGTAGAGGTGTAGAATTTCAAAAACCCATTCTGATTTGGGCAACATGATCAAATGAAGAGAAATCAAATGGAGATTACATCATATTACCAAATTACGCTTGCAAATGATGGCATTTGACTGTTTTCCACTGAATCGTTTGTTTTTCCAAATACACTGGCAACATAATACAACTAAATTAAACCACTTAGACCCTTCTGATTGCTGATTAGAGTGTTCGAGTCTGTCAACCTGAATTGGTGTGTCCTTGGGCAACACACTCACCCCATCATTCTGGTGTATAGATGTGTACAGTATTTATTTAACCCTAGAGCACTATCACCAAGTGATTTTCACCTGATCAAAAGTATTTACATGATTTTCAATATGTTGCATTTTTCTGAGTGTCATGGGTCCAAAGAGTGCAGGAAGTGGAGGAAGAACCGGGCTGATATGGCAGGAGTAGACTGGGGATGGACCTCAGGTGTGATGATCTCCAGGAGGCTGCAGCTGGTTTAAGGCGTCTCCTCCCAAGGCAGGTGAGACAGAACGGAGGGGGAAAGGGAGAGACTGGAGGATCATGACACATCCTCCAGGTCAAACAAGAGTCAGGGTTGTGGAGATGCAAGCCCACTCAGTAAGACGCATGTTTTTCCATGTTTTGTTTGCTTTTATTTTATTCTATTTTTTATTTTTACATAGTGGGGCTTTAGTTCTTACACAGTTTTATATAGTGGATGAGGCACATCAAAGCATCTTTGCATAGGGTTTAGGGCATTTTAAAACATGAAATATTGAACTTGTCATATCAAATTTCCCCATGTAATTAGTTGGTACAAAGTAAATCATTTTAAGACTATGCATAAAATATACACATTCATTTACAGGGATTGTATGTAATAGCCTAGTGCTTTGTAGTGTTTTTTTGTTTTGTTTTGTTTTGTTGTTTTTTGCATTACCGTGACAGCAAATTCCGCTCTCTGAAAGTTGTGAAAAGCAAAGCACTTATAAACTCATCCTGGTGAGTAATTAGATGCTCTGAATGCATAATGTGAGGAATAACTTTGGATCGCTGCAAACTGTTTAAAATTAAAACTTTTTTTTACCCATTTACGGTGCCTTTAGCGTAAATATTAAGATGAACAAATGACACAACAAAAGGTAATTTAAAGGCACATTGTGTAACTTTTCCGGTGAAGGGTCTGTCATCACTAACAAAACATCAGCACGGTTGCCTCTCCACAGATTTGACATGTAACTTGGCTTGGAGGTGTTACTTTTATGTCTCCATGGAAGTAGATAAGTTTAATGCAATACTGTGGAGCATTCTGGACAAAGCAACAGCATCTCCATGGAAACAAGGAGCTAACGGACCTTCCAGGAGAAAAGTTACCAAATGTGTTCTTCAAACGCTTTTCTCCATGGAGATGTTTTTACTTTGTCTGGAATGTTTCACAGTATGGTATGAAACGTTTCTATCTTCATGGAGACCAAACCAGACCAAGTTACAGGTCACATCTATGGAGAGGCCACCCCGCTCACAGTCAGAATGCTTGTTTTTCTAGGTATTTTTGAGCTATAAAACCACATGTAATTGAATAAATGTAAGGTAGGAGCTGTTTAAAGTCATATTGTGGAATATTCCAGGCAGAGCAATGACATATCCATAGAAACAAGGAGGTGACGGACCCCCAAACAAAAAGCTACACAGTGCACCTTCAGTTTTAAGAGTGCAAATTCTATCAAAACGCTCACAAAGTATGATTTTATTTTCTTTTGTTTTTCTTTCTGTCTGAAATAAAGTGTTCTTTGAGAAAACGTCGCCTCTTGGGATCACTGTCATTTTTCACTACAAACCTTCGTACAAGAAAAAGCCATCAAAGATCCTGAAAGTAACTGCTACAGTGCCGTGAAAAAGTATTTGCCCCCTTCCTGATTTCTGTGTTTTTTGCATATTTATCACTCAAAACATTGTCAGATCATCAAACCAATTTTAATATCACACAGAAACAACCCAAGGAAAGACAAAATTCAGTTTTTGAATGATGATTCCATTTATTAGTGCACAAAAAAAATCTAAACCTATCTGGCCCTATGTGAAAAAGTAATTGCCCCCTTAATCTAATAGCCAGTTGAGCCTCCTTTGACAGCAATAACTGTAACCAAACGTTTGCGATAATTGGTGATGAGTCTTTCACACCGCTGGGGAGGGATTTTGGCCCACTCTTCTATGCAGAATTGTTTCAATTCTGCCATATTGGAGGGTTTTCTTGTATGAACTGCCCGTTTAAGGTCACACCACAGCATCTCAATCGGATTTAAATCCGGACTTTGACTTGGCCACTCCAAAACCTTAATTTTGTTTTCTTTGAGCCATTCAGAGGTGGACTTGCTGGTGTGTTTTGGATCATTGTCCTGTTGCATGATCCAAGAGCGCTTGAGTTTGAGGGCACGAACTGATGGCCGGACATTCTCCTTCAGGATCTTCTGGTAAACAGCAGAATTCATTTTTCCGTCAATCACAGCAAGTTGTCCTGGTCCTGAGGCAGCAAAGCAGGCCCAGACCATCACACTGCCACCACCATGCTTTACTGTGGGCACCATGTTCTTTTTATCAAATGCTGTGCCATTTTTACGCCAGATGAAACGGGCTGCAGACCTTCCAAAAAGTTCAATTTTAGACTCATCGGTCCACAAAATGTTTCTCCAAAAGTCTTGAGGGTCATCAAGGTGCTTTTTGGCAAAGGTGAGACGAGCCTTTGTGTTCTTTTGTGAAAGCAGTGGTTTTCTCCTGGGAACTCTTCCATGGATGCCATTTTTGGCCAGTGTTTTTCTAATGGTGGAGTCATGAACACTGACCTTAACTGAGGCCAACGAGGCCTGTAGTTCTTTCGATGTGCGTCTAGGTTCTTTTGTGACTTCCTGAATGAGCCGTCGTCGCACTCTTGGAGTAATCTTAGTTGGTCGACCACTCCTGGGAAGGGTTGCAACTGTTCCCAGTTTCCTCCATTTTTGAATAATGGCTCTGACAGTGGTTCGCTGGAGCCCCAGAGCTTTGGGAATGGCTTTGTAACCTTTTCCTGAATTATAGACTTCTATCACTTTTTTTCTCATTTGTTCTTGAATTTCTTTGGATCGTGGCATGATGTGTTTGTTCTTGAGATGTTGTAGCCAACTTCACTTTGTTTGACAGGAACTATTTAAGTGATTTCTTGATTCAACACAGGTGGTGACAATCAGGTGTGGGTGTGGCATGTAGAACTGAACTAAGTTTTCTCAAAACTGTGGTTAGTCACAGTTAGTTTGTGATTTAACAAGGGGGGGCAATTACTTTTTCACATAGGGCCAGATAGGTTTAGATTTTTTTTGTGCACTAATAAATGGAATCATCATTCAAAAACTGAATTTTGTCTTTCCTTGGGTTGTTTCTGTGTGATATTAAAATTGGTTTGATGATCTGACAATGTTTTGAGTGATAAATATGCAAAAAACACAGAAATCAGGAAGGGGGCAAATACTTTTTCACGGCACTGTATATACAAACACTGATGTCGGAGCTAATGAGAGCTGAAGACGCCAAATGAATCGACAAAATGGAGCCGTCACACATGTGTTTAAAAATCACTCTGGCTTTTCACGATTAGACAATGGAGTAAATTGTAATAACAGTATGTCAGTAGAGGGTGCGCTGGTTCAAAGCCTGGAGAGTGTGGATTTGGGGTAGAATAATTATGCTACTCACATCACTGTACATAAGGGGGAAATTTGCCTTTGTGCCAATCAACTTCAAACATGCACAGTGGGCTAATCCTCCAACTATGTACTCCTGACCAAGCCCCAGGTAGCATTAAAGTTGCACCATGTAAGCTTTGTAAGCTTTCTAAGCCACCCCGAGCAGCACAGAGCGGGACAGGAAGAGACTTAATAAGCTGGTCAGGAGGGCCAGCTCTGTCCTGGGCTGTCCTCTGGACTCTGTAGAGGAGGTGGCTGAGAGGAGGGTGCTGGCCAAACTTACGTCCATCATGGACGACACCTCTCACCCTCTGCACCGGACTGTAGAGGAGCTGAGCAGCTCCTTCAGCAGCCGACTGAGGCACTCCCAGTGCAAGAAGGAGCGCTACCGCAGAACCTTCATCCCCAACGCCATCAGACTGTTGTTGAATGTATAGTGTGTTCTTATCTAAAGATGACCAAGATTCAAAAATGTCAAATTAATCTAAAGTTTATTTCCCTAACAAAAAGTCTAAAGCAGAGCTCTGGGTCAGCCTCCCCTAGAGCTTACAGTAGTAAGTCTTACGTCAGGAGCAGCAAACTGACAACTTGCTCCTCCCTCACACACAGATAAAATAAAATATGCAAATAATATGTTGATTCAGGATCCTGGACTGAACTGGACTGCTCCGGGCACATTTGCCCAGTCTTCTTTTGCACCAGTCTTCCCATCTTCCCCAGCGCGCTCACCAGAACCAGATCTTTCCTGTTATAAATTCCACAGAACTCCCCAACCTCGCTATCTCACATTAACTCCCGAGATCAAATTATATAATCCATATGTGATTTTCAGTGTTTCCTATAAACATTAAGTAATGTAAGTGATATTCAAGCAAGTCACTTGATGTTTATATTATTGATATTCCTTCACTGTATAACTCCACTATATAGTCTAAACATGCAATTTTTTTAACTACGGTATTTACTTATTTTATTATTCTTACTTGTCTGCATGCACTTTTTTGTTCTAACTTTCTTTTGCACTAAACTGCCTGGAGCTAATGTGGCAAGTGAATTTCTCCTGTGTGAAATCAATAAAGTCTTACCTTATCTTGTGGTGGGGGGCTGTCTGAATGTTCCATAGTAAGGCATTAAATGTATCCATATCCGTATCCATTGTAAACAAGCGGATGGCACCAGCAGGCCAAGTTACAAGTCAGATCTGTGGAGAGACGACCGTGCACAGAGTAAAAATTTAGGTAATCATAACTACACCTAAAGGAATTTTAAGGTTTTGATTTTAAATTTCATAGACAGAAGAGAAACATGTTTAAATCAAATGCAGCCTTTACTGAGAACATTTCCACTGCTGATTTCTTTTTAATTAACGTGAAAGCATTGCATATGGCAGCCAAATTGTTTGTTAGAATTCGGTGTTTTGATTCTCAAGGTGATTATACAAACAAAAAGCACAATGAGTCTCACATGAGTCTTTCATTTGAGTTCCCACTTCAGTTTCAATGCTGAAAAAAAAATGGTTTAAACCTAAAATGCCTCTCTGATCTGAACTGATCCTAACCCCCGGCACCTGCACCAGTCATGAGTCAGTGCTAGTGCAGCCTCTGCAGCTCAGGGAGGGAATTCTGGAGGTTCTGAGCTTCACATGAAGCCTGTCCATAAACTGAGAATGAGACAAACTTGTACATGTCCTTTATTATTAGTAGTATTCAAGCTTTGTAGCTAGCTATTTAAGGGGTTTGGACTTTTAGTATTCATTAGTTACCCCCTCTGAAAAAAGGACTAGAATTCCTAATCCCTAGATTCAAGATTCAAAGCTTTTATTGTCATATCACAGTAAAGAAACATGTTTCCCTGTACAATGCAATTCTTATTTGCTGCCCACCCTGGATGCCAAGAGTATGAAAAATTAAAATAGATAAATAAGATGAAGAGCCCTAACAGTTCCTGAGGTGATGAAATCCCTGTGAAGTAACTTAGAAGGTGTGGCAAAAGGAGAAATTCAATTTGTCAAAAGGACAAAAGTGAATTTGGTTGAATACATTTCGCAGCTCATCCAAGCTGCTTCTTCAGTTCTGGTCAGACGCTGGTGGACACTGCCTATATCTGCCTGCAGGGAGGAGCTAACTACAATGAAACTACCACACCTAATTTTTTTTTTTTACAGTTGTTGTTAGTGGTCAGTGGGAGCGGAGTGTGGGTCTTGTTAGCAGAACCATTCAGGGCCATAATGGGTGTTTTCACACCTCTGGACCTGGCCTGCTGCCCTATTGTTTTCTTTGTTTGTTTTGATTTAGGTTTGAGGATAGAGTTGTAAATGGGAGACAAATGATGTCTGAGACCTCCATTTCTGTTCAAGAAAGGATTCTCTTTCATGACAAATATAGCCTCTTTTACTCCCCTCTCAAACCAGATCAACTTATCTATCTGGACGACTGAGGGATTCTACACATAACTTAGAAGGTAGAGACTAGTAACGAGCATCACTGGCTTCATTAGGGTCATCAGGTGGGTTACAATTCTTAACAATTCATTTTTCTTCATGGTTTATGGAGGTGTAGTTATTATAAAGTCTAACAGAATTCATGTATTTTTATAAGCAATAAAAGCACCTGTAACAGGATAAATGCTATGTCATACTGTGGAACATTCCAGGCAAAGGAAAACCATCTCCAAAAAGAACTATACTTGCCACTTCTATCAATCTCTAGATCAAGAACTATTAAAATACAAAGAATATCTCCAGTAAAGGTAGAATAAGGTTTTTGGAGATTTCATGTAACCAATAGGGACAGAGCTGTTGTGGTGAGCAGACTTTCCCAAATGAAGACGGCTGCACTCCGAGGGGCTCTGAGGAGGATGTGAGGGGGAATGAGGGGGGGTGATAAGCAGATACCTGAGCCTTGGTTCTCTGGGGTAAAGTAGAGAGAAAAAAATGTGAAAGTTTTCGGCATTGATGTGGTCCAAGTAGGAGACGTATTTGTAGTGGCTGATGCAGTTGGAGGAGCTGTCCACGGCTCACAGCGGCACACAGGACTCCTGCTGTTATTTCACTCGTTTGTTTTTGGACTTTTTCTGTATTCTCACTATTTTGCTTTGGCGATTCGATTCTGGCTTACTTTTTGTAGCTCCCATATAGTTCTTTTGCAGAGTTTCAGCTGTCACTCCAACACTGTATAGTCCCATAATGTTTGGCGATATGGAAAAGAGGTAGAAGAGCCAAATATTATACTTGGGTCTCATTAATAATCCTGCCTTAGGTATGGAAAGCTCTTAACAGGCTGTCCAAGCCTCTCACAGTGCTACACTGCAGTCATTATTCATTCACTCCACACTCTGTATTCTGGTACTACTACTACTACAGATACTATTGTAGCCACAGCAGCCCTGGGGCAGACTGATGGCAGTGAGATTGCCAATCTGCACCATCAGCCCCTCTGACCACCATCATCATTCACTCACCATAATCATAAATGTGGGTAATGTCTCTTGTCTAATCAGAGCAAATCAAAACTTGAATATGGGCCCCTCCCCATCTTGAGCAATTATCTATAGCAGGGGTGTCAAACATGCGGTCCGGGGGCCGGCCCTTCAAGATCTTTAATCTGGCCCTCAGCTGATTTTCTATTCAAATAGTTTAATTATATTTAAATTTTCTAGTAAAATATTGGTAATTTTCTGCACATCTTTTCTGCGCCACTTAGCATAGCAGTGTCTCCAGTGCCTCTGTGCGTGGCCCCTCCCAGGACGATCGTTTTGACTGCTGACCGTGACACCCTCATCAGCAAAATGTCAAAAATGAGAAAAGTGGATGCCGAGTGCAGGATTTTCCAAGAAAAATTGACTTATTCCTATTTGTTCACGGAGGTGAATGGGAAACCTGTATGCTTGTGCTGAAACTGCATTTTTCTTAAAGTTTCAGGTTGTTCATAATATTATAATATTTTGTAAAAGAAAGAGTTCATCAAATAAAAAAGACTTCTGTAATAGATTTGTGTTTATCTGCACAAATATTTGGACTTATTGCTCTTTTTGGGATATATATATGCCAGGAGTTTTCTGATCCGGCCCCTTTGGGATCAAAGTGGGTTGGATACGGCCCCCGGACCAAAATGAGTTTGACACCCCTGATCTATAGAGTAAGTATTTGGATTTTTTTCAACCCAAAATATGCACCATACGTAAAATCCTCCAGCTGTGGTCCTGACCAAGCCTAAGCAATAAGATCATGGAGATGGTCCCCGGGCACAGTCATGTGCTGCTCACTGCTCCTGAATAAAGGATGGGTCAAATGCAGAGGACAAATTTCCCTTCGGGGACAAATAAGTGATATAAATGAAAAATAAAATAAATCAATAAAATATTTTTTGTTCTACTAAACAGCATTGCTTAAAACAACAATTGTACAACAACTCACCCTTATGTAAACGATACCCCTATGTCCTGTCAATCATCATGTCATTGTCTTTCTTGTCTTTTGTATATAGCTGTGATGTTATATTTTTATTACTTATTTTTTAATTTTATTTTCACTTGTAGATATACATTTATATATTTATGCCTTATTTGATGCCTGTCTCTTGCTGTCATTTTTACTACTTATTTAGAATTTCTTCTTACCATTTATGTTATTATATTATATTGTGATTAATGAGCTACTGTGTCCAAATAATTTCCCTCGAGGATCAATAAAGTTTGTCTAAGTCTAAAAAAAAACAAAAACAGTTTATTAAGTACCGTACATGACTGAAGAAAATAAACTACAATTACAACAACTATAAAGATTACAACAACTATATAGATATAAGCAGGGTCTAACCAGTTCAATAACCAGAGCTGACGAAGCCTCTCGGATGAGCGGCGAAACGTTTTCAACCAAACAAACTTTGTCCAGTTGACAAATTGAACTTCTCCTTTGATCAACAACTATATCATTATTTCATTATTATATTATACTATATTATCAACAGGTATTGACATGTGATCAAAAGAAGCAGCTAATGACTGGATTTACCTCATAAAGACAATACACAAATACAAATCGTACAAGAATTGTGATCAAATCTAAAGTGTGATCTGGCTCCGGTCTCCCACCACAAAATTTAGATAATATTTATTCTATGCCATAAAGAAAGAAAGAAAGAAACCAGAGCCATGTTGCTGTACCCATCTCCATGAAGCCCTGCCTGCCGCAGACTCAAGTCATTAGGTACCCATCTATTTAAAGGCTGCATGGGGCTGGAATGTAGTCTTCCTCAGTTCTGATGAAGAGCGATAATGGTCTAAACGTATAATCAATTCCTGCCCCGGGATGTTAGAACTCATTCAATCACATGTTTAGTTAAAGCGCAGGGCTAGTTAGTGCGCTGCTACTTAAGTTACAATTGACTATTAGGATTGCATTCCCCGAGAGGTCTGAGGAGAGCGTCCACGCAGAGACGGGGAGCGATACGGAAAATCACGTGACACAGCCGGCCAATCAGGATCTGAGTTGGGAAAAAGAGGAAGTTGGTTAGAATAGTTCTGCAATGTCAAGTACCGGTAATATGTTATTATAGTTTTGACAGTTGAGAAAGACACAGTATTTCAATTATTTTTGTTATGTAAAGTGACAGTGTGTAGAATCCCTCAGTCGTCCAGGTAGCATCCATGGCAAAAGGAGAAATTCAATTTGTCAACTGGACAAAAGTTTGTTTGGTCGAATACGTTTTGCAGCTCTCTGTTTGTGGATATCCTAAATGGGCTTTCAACAAAATTAAGAGAGACAAGGACAAGAAACAAAACAGAGAATCAGAACACAGGAGGAAGGGTGTAGCTATTCCTTACCTGGCCGGCGTTTCTGAAAAGCTACAGAGGATTTTCAGACAACATGAAATCCCAGTCTATTTCAAACCTACAAAGACTTTAAGACAAAAACTGGTCCACCCAAAGGACAAAACACAGAGCCACAAACAATGGTCTACTCCATTCAGTGTAGTGAAGACTGCAGTGAGCGCTACAGTGGAGAAACAAAACAGCCACTTCACGAAAGGATGTACCAACACAGACGAGAGAGCCAGAGTGGACCTCAGTCTGCCGTACATCTCCACCTAAAAGCCACGGGCCACTCCTTTGAGGACAGTGAGGTACAGATCTTGGCCAGAGAAAAGAAGGGGAGTTTTTGTCCAGAAAGAGAATCCTTCCTTGAACAGAAATGGATGTCTCAGACATCTATAACGCTATCCTCAAACTAGGGATGTAAATTATCGGTTAATTCATTAACTGATAGTTGATTGACCTTATCGGTCGATTAACGATTAACTGATAAGCGGCGTTTTTCACCTGAATTTTAGTGTTTCAATAGGGTCTTTAAGAATATAAGCTATAGTATACATAACACTGAGTCATAAATATATCATAGTATTATTATATTGTATATTCCTCAATTAATTATTCCTTAGTAAAAAGCAGACAAATGTATTGATGCTGAATAACAAAATACAGTAATCCCTCGCTCTATCCAATTTTTTTTTTTTAATAGTGTAACATTGTGTTCTGTCCTGATTGGCTAAGAGACTAGACCAGGACTGAACGTGGACTGGACCAGGTCTGAACCAGGTCTGGACCTGGACTGGACCGGGACTCGACCGGGTCTAGACCTGGACTAGACCAGGATTAAACCACCGTGTGCCGCTGCTGGTTTCGCCGCGCCCCACGCTCCGAGCCGCAGGCCAGCCGCGCGGGGCTCGGGGCGCGGGCCGCGGTGAAACCAGCAGCAGCGGCACGCATTCCGGGTTCGATCTCGCCTCGCGGTACACCCGGGGCTGCTGAGCAGTGCCGTTGGCGCCTGCGGTCGGCTGTGAGTCGATCTTAGCGCAGCGCGGTTGCCTTGTTTCATGACCACGCGGGTGCGCATGTCCGAGTGTCCGCGGTTAGCGGTTAATTACAATTAATGCATTTTGATCGACCGACGTCTTAATCGACAATTAACCGTTAATCGATTAATTGTTGACATCCCTACCTCAAACCTAAATCAAAACAAAGAAAACAATAGGGCACCAGGTCAGGTCCAGAGGTGTGAAAACACCCATTATGGCCCTGAATGGTTCTGCTAACCAGACCCCACAATCCACTCCCACTGCATATTTAACAGGCCCACCTAACTAACAGAAACTGTAAACAAGTAGGTGTGGTAGTTTCAAAGTAATTTCATTGTAGTTAGCTCCTCCCTTCAGGCAGATATAGGCAGTGTCCACCAGCGTCTGACCAGAACTGAAGAAGCAGCTTGGATGAGCTGCAAAACGTATTCGACCAAATAAACTTTTGTCCATTTGACAAATTGAATTTCTCCTTTTGCCATAAAGTGACAGTATGTAACTTTCTGGTGTTGGAAAGTCAACTGCTTTGATTCCATGGAAAACAGAAAGTTAAGACCATACTTTGGAACATTCTCCATGGAGATAGATGCAATATTGTTGAAGATTATCGCCAAAGGAACAAAAATTTCTATGGAAACAGGCAGAAAGACGTCTTCCTGTAGACCAAATAATAGTCAGGTTTGTGGAGATGCAAGAGTAAGGACGGATGCTTTCTAGTGCTATAAACACATTTTATTTTTGTTTATTTTTGGCTAAAAAGCTACACACTGCAGCTTTAAAGGTGCACTAACCTGACCTGGAGGGTCTGTCACCTGCTTGTGCTTATTGTACACTTATAGTTGAATAAATGCAAGACAGATTAGGTTAATGCCATACTGAGGACAATTTAAACCAAAACATTAACAGTTTGCGGACCCTCTTCAGAAATGTGACACAGTACGCCTTACTCAAATACTTAATAGAAATGTATAGAAATCTTTAAAGATCCCATGACATGGTACTTCTTGATGCTTTTATATGGCTCCTTAATGGTTCCCTAATACTGTAAATGAATCCTTCAAAATCAACACTCACTGCATGAGAAACAGAGATAAGATGAGAAAGAGTCATACATATATCTCTCAAACTCTTTATTCTGGGCGTTGTTGCTTGAATGCAAATGAGGAGAAAAGAGATGGCCAATAGTAGAGGGTGGGGGCGTGGCCAAACTCTCCGCTCAGAGCTCAGAGCTCACAGCTGATCCATTTCCTTGTTTTTGCACAGGGGAGAGATTTGAAGCGTTCCATTGAAAAATAAACACATTTCCACATAAAATAAAATTAAACCACTGCTGTTCAAAGGTCCAGAGGCTCAGATAAAGGACTTCCGAGCCTAGAAACACTCGGACGTGCCTCCAGGCAAATAAAAAAACGCATTTCGCATTGCCTAGCGCATTCGCAGTCCAAACTCTCTGGGCGTGATTTACAGAGACGCTGAGTACAGACAGACGGGGTGGAACTGCATTTGCATTTTTTTTTTCGATCTGACGTCAATAAGGTGCCTTGTTCAAAATCGCCCGTTTGAGCTCCAATTTTTTGTAACGCAGAAAAGGATCGCAAATGCTCAGTTTAGACATTTCACAACTTTTAACCATGGGGGGGCTAAACAGGGTAGGGGAGCTCACATTAACGTTAAAAAACCTCAGAAAGTGAAAATTTCATGCCATGGGACCTTTAAATTAATGAAATTCCAACTATTACAGCAAACGCCATTAGTTACTCCATTTTGTGTTTTATTTGTCATTTATATCCTTGTAACAAGTTCAAATCTAATATTAAAAGGTGCACTTTTATGATGGAGGGTCCACCACCTGCTTGTTCCTATGACCTGTTATTTGATTGCCTAAAATGTTCCACATTATGGCATTAAACTTGTCCGTCTCTATTTCATGTGACAGCACCAGGCCAAGTTATAGGTCAGTTCTCTCTCAACTTTGCGTTGCCAGATCCTACAACTAAAAACAGTTTGCGTTCGACACAAAACAATGTACTCAGTTTATGACACTCAGCATGTTGTTGTGAGCGCAGTGCCACTTTAAATCAGTAGGGGCACATACAGCTTTTACTTTGAAGTGGTGGATACACATTGGGTTCACACAATGCTATGCTAACACTTATACAGTAAATCGCTAACCGTGCCGACCCAGAATGCACGCAGTGTTTGGGCACAATTAAGAACAACAGCATTAGTGAGCCCATGCTGTGCTTTGGATGGGGATATTATAGGATTTTCAGACCTGTGCTGGGATGTACATGTGGAGGGGACTTTTCAAATGGGTTTTAAGGATACGTTTTGTTTTGGCTAAAATGGAAAAAAGGTGCTTCATTTTTGCACTTGAAAATAAAAGGGGTTTTCGTGTTCACTGAGAAGCACAGTGTAGTGTGCGTGTATGCTGGTGTGTGAGAGTTTGTGTGCGTGAGTGAGAGTGTGAGTGGGACAGGATGGAAATTAGATCAACCTATATTAATAATGATCAAGGTAAGTCCAGCAAAAGTTTTTGCTGTACTTTCAGGCTTTTGGATAGAAAAACGATGACCTATTGTGCTTGTGTCTGCTACATCTGTGACACCTGTGGATCATGAAGGTATAATTTGAATATTTTAAGTTGCAATATCGATTTAAAATGACTTTATAAAAGAAACAAGTCAGATGGTGCCCAATGGGAGCTGACGTCGCCGTAAACTTCATCACAACAAAGAGACATGAAGTTGTTGGGACCTCTGATGGATAGCTGCACATAGAGCATTCGTTTTTCCATTTGCATCAAAATGGCTACACTGCTGAATCCTAAAAGTATCACCGTTTAGAGAAGCGACTGAATCAGGTACATCTCACCAGGGGCAGTGAGAATGGGGGTGCAGGGGCAGTTTTAGGGTAGTTCTGTCCCCACCTCAAATCTGATTGGCCCCTGAAGAGTCCCTGTTCTGTCAATCAACTGACGAGAAGAACAACTGGAGGTTTCAATGATCACTGATGCAATTCCACCCCCAAACTCTAGGTAGCAGTAGACCTATTGCATCAGTACAATTTAATTGGAGAAGAAACAGAGCTGAATACTGAATTAATCATTTGTGTGCTTGGATGTACCCTGAATGTAACATGTAGCCCCTTAATGGCCCCTGTTTCAGAAAAATCCTAAAATTGCCACTGTCCAGGTGACAAAAATATGCATTCTTTCTGTAAGTTGCTTCTCCACAAATCTGACCTATAATAACTTGACCCACCTGCTTGTCTCCACCTGTAAAGTTATGTAAGGCACAAACTAAGCACTCCACGAGGGTGTTCCATCAAACTCACTTAACAAGTCCAGGCTTATCCTGAAATCCTGAGCTGAAACTAGCTCCATCTCCAGATTAAGCCTCAAGTCGTTCCATGACAGAAATAAGCCTGAGTCTGACCAAAGCTCAGGCCTGAAATTTACGATGCTCTTTGTGTGCGCTCGCTGTGACTCTGAGAAGGTCAGATTAATGGAGCAACGACATCACAGAAAATGTGCCAAAAATGATGTTTTTTATGATCTGACTAAACGAGAGAGGAGCTACTTTGGACGCCCGCAGAATTTGAGGCAGTTGAACTTTTCCTGTCATTCTGATCTGAGGAACGAGAGGAAAGACACGACTCCCCCGTCCTCTCCTGTTCACTCCCCCTCCTCTCCCAGTCGCTCCATGGACAGGGAGTCGCTCCATGGACTGGGAGTCGCTCCATGGACAGGGAGGAGGCTGACTGCGGAGTGTGGAGTCTGGTTAATGTACCGGAGAGTGAAGATGCCTGGCCCCTTCCTGATGTGTGGTAGTACATCCAAAGCTTAAGTTCCGCTGTGTGTAAAAGTAAAGCTGTAACAGGCCTCTTCACATATAGCCTAACAAGAAGCGATAAAATCTGCCAATGTGCCAAGGTGTTTGCAGTTTGACAGGGAGCGAGAGACGAGAGAATGAAGAGAAAGAGACAGACATGATGGAGCGAACAGATAGAATCCACTGTCATCCTCAGAGTCCAAACCAGCGTCTGTCTGTGTAAAAGCTGCACTGCTCCTCACAACAGCCAGGTGCAAAATCATTTTATATATATAATAGTGGCCATAGGCTTTTATACAGTTTGTGCCTTTTTGATGAATGCAGCGTCCACACAAACGTCTGTCCCATGTGCTGGACCGTATGGACTGTAAAAGTGACACACAACTATAAAAGTCACTTTTTAAACTGTATCAGACAGAGACAGGTGTTCTGACACAGGTGTGTGAGTGCACATGTTGAAGCTGATACTAAACTGTTTCTTTAGACATTCTTGGAGACAGAGCTAAAATAATCTTGACAGTTAATCTGGTTCTGACCAGGTTTTTGCTCGGGTACTTGTTACTGCAGCAACTCAGCGTCACCTCTGGTTAGTCACCATGGACTGTATAAAAGATCTATCTATCTATCTAGTATATTCATTCATATACGATCTGTTAGTCACTTTGGTGGAACGGAACTGAGGCTTTGATAAGCCTGGATTGCCCAAATAAGCCAAGCTCTTGCTTCAGCTCGCTTCATGGAAGACCCCCCTGGTAAGATGGTTTAATGAGACCTGTGACTTCTCTGAGCTTCAGGCCATGTTCTAATAGTTTCCCCTCATCAGTTGTTTACTCAGAGCTGGAGCTGATAAATGCATTATGGATTTTTTTTTTTTATTACCTTCCTGGATACACCTGTGGACTTATTTGCAATTTTATGAAAAATTCATACTTTGGGTCATGTTACAGACTTTTTTTTTTCTTTCAAAAACAACAAGAACAACAACAACTCTAAATAAAGATCTGCTGCTTCCTGTGGTGAAATGCCACGATGTTGAAGCAAAGTCAATGAAGCAGATTTTATTATTAAAGGCGGTATAGTTTATTTGTATTATTAAGATGTGAAAAACAGAACTGTTCATTAGAAATGGTTTGCAGTGGTCCAAAGTTATTCCTCACTCACCTTATGCATTCAGCGCATCCTAAATGTTCATCACGATGAGTTTATAAGAGCTTTTCACAACTATCAGAGACCAGAGTTTGTCATCATGGTAACGCTAACAACTAGCATGCAGACAGTACACCATGGATTTATTTTGGCCTTGAGAGCTGCTTACACCATATCTGTGCTGGGGCAAGACAAATTTTGCCCAAATACATGGAAAACATAATCGGGTTACAGTTGTTTACGTTGAAGTTAAAACAAGTCTGCTGTGTGCTGTTTGCCATCTAATTACAAAGCATTTTAGAGTCCAGTAATCAGGAAGTGCACATTAGCATGCTAGTCATTAGCTTTACTGTGACTACAAAATGCCTAAAATGTCTAAGAACTGTGACAAGCTCTTATAAACTCTTATCAACTCATTGTGGTGAATATTTTGGATGCTCTGAATGCATAAGGTGAGTGACGAATAAGTTTGGACCACTGCAAACTGTTTATAATGAACAGTTCGTTTTTTTCACATTTTTGAGACTGTAAAAATCACGTCGAGCGCGTTTAATCACACTTACAGCTGCAGATGCATCTCCCGAAAATACTGGCGCAGTATTTTTAGCAGCGATCCTACCCCAGCTGAACGCCTGCTTAACTCTGCTGTCTCTTTCTAAACCTGCTTTTGTTTCTTTGGGGTTGGCTCTTCCCTTAAGTTGTTCCTCGGCGTCTGGGGACTCCTCTCACTCGCTCTACAGTCGAGAGCCGGAGTGACGGAGAGGAGCAGGAGAGCAGGGGACCAGTGGAGAGCAGGGAATGGGGGGGGTGTCCTACGGCAAAGCTGACAGTTAGTGAGAGCCAGAGAATGGAGGAGAGAGGAAGACAACAAGCTCGGGGAATTGGGATTTTCACCAGGGCGGCTAAAGGGAGGGAGGGGTGTGTGTGTGTGTGGTTGTGTATTCATAACACGGTGGAGGCTGGAATCTGTACATACACTTCCGCAGGAGGTAGTGTAAATCCTTAGAGCCTGTTTACACGAGAACACTTACGGGTAAAAACGACAAAATATTTCATCGGAAGTGCCGAATTCCACACACTTTTGCGTCACAGTATGCACGCAGATTTCCTCCCAAAAACGCTCGTCTAAACACGCTTGAATTGCGTGAGACTTGAGAGCCCTGTGTAAATGTTTGTCTAAAGAGCAAAGTGCGCTAAGTGCGCGCTTAGCAGCTGAAACTACACTCTACGGCCTGCCCACTCTACAGTCTGCCCAACAACAGAACAATCTATTTTCTGATTGGCTGAAAAGGGCGCGGCGCCTGATAACTGAGATTTTTTTCCGGGGTGCGGGGCGGAGAGTTTTTTTCGCTGAAAACGTGCGGTGCCTGCATAAACTGAGCCACACAGACCGATTTTCTGGGCACAAAAAAATAAAATAAAAATTCAGCATGAGAAATGCCATGTGTGGCGTGTGAGCGTGTGAACACGTCGAATTGCGTGTGTCACACTCTCAATGCGTGAGACTTGAGAGCCCTGGTTTTTAAACTCCATACACCTTCACTAACTTCAAAGCCAATCTCTACTGAACAAAAGGTAAAAGGTCACTGTTAACTTGAAAACGAACAATTCATGACATCACAAGGTGATGTGTTTGTGCTACAATTTTGTATGAAAAGCGCCTTATAAATGTTTGATTGATTGATTGATTGATTGAACAGAGCATTTTGAGTTGACATGTATGCAGACTAATAATAAAGGTTTACTCAAACATGCGTGAATGAAACAAAACACAACTCCAGGTACGTTTTTGATGTGGTAACAACATTATAACATGTCTTAAATCTCACATGTATCAATTTTGCGTAATATAGGACCTTTAAAGAGCGGGGTATTTGTCACGTTTATGGCAGAAAGGATCCAAAATGCAGGACTGCATTTGCAACAAATAATGACCAAACACAAAAATCCAAACAGACGTGACACTGATAATGAACCAACAAAGGGCAAAGAACACAGGGCATACAGCTCTGGAAAACAACAAGAGACCACTGCATTTTTTCCTGAAATCAGCATCTCTACATGTATTACAGCCATTCCATTCCAGCGTCTGTTGAATTTCAACACAAACACAAAGTTGAGCTACTTCAATTCTTGCACCAGGAGTGGAATAAAGTCACCCAAGAACAATGTGAAAGACTTGTGGAGAGCATGCCAAGACGCATGAAAGCTGTGGTTATTGCACCAAATATTGATTTCTGAACTCTTCTTAAGTGTAAACATTAGTATTATGTTGTTTTAAAATGAATTTGATCTTGTTTCTTTGCATTGTTTGAGGTCTGAAAATGTATCTTTTTTGTTATTTTGCCCATTTGTCATTTTCTGCAAATAAATGCTCTAAACGATAATATTTTTATTTGGAAACTGATAATTTTGCAGTGGTCAAGTGAGACACTTTAGGGCGGCGCAAACAATCAATACAACGGGGTAAAGCTCAAAAACACACACGGCAAGAGAAATTACAAAATAAAGCAAGGTCAAAAATAATAAAATAATTCAATTAAAATTAACACCGTCATAGTATTACCACATTTAGATCGCCATAGTGCCTTTCAGGATTCATAGAACCATAGTTACATGACTGTTTCTCCTGCTTTTTTCTCTTAAAAAACGAATGTATTTGGGTCATTACATTTTCCTTGAGCAGACAAGAGCATAGCCAGGGGAGCAGAGCCATAATGTTGTTTTAAAGTAACGTTCACTCTGCCTAAGTGAACACCTTAACGCTACTGTTTAACTTTAAGCTTACGGCGAGTCTCCTACAGTTCAGCTCTACGTAATGTCCTCACCAGACACACAAAGCCACAATGTTCCCGGTCATAAGGAGGCCGTAGGTAGGTCAGTGGTCCTGGTCATTATCTCCAGATTAAACCGGAGAGGCCAGTCCTAACAGGAGCTCACCTCGGACTCACTGGAGCTGCACGGCCAAGGACACACCTCCCCGGAGACACAGAGCCAGTGATTCATATGATTACCCATAGGCCCTAATGCACACACACATACACGCACACCAACACACAAACCCATGCTTTTTTTTACATTGATTTCCATTCAATTCCTGGAGAATGACCCTAACCTTAATGACTCACTAAAACATAATTAACATCATTATATTTTAGATTCAGCTAAAAAACTTGCCTAGTTGTTGAAGTTTTTTTTTTTCATTTTTGTCAAGTTTATATCTTTACCTCCTGGTTGATAACAGGCAACAGATGCGACGCTTAAGAGGTAATTCTGCAACGGTTACCTAGCAACTACACTGTTAACAAGGGCCAAAACGAGCCCAAAACACCCAAATCGTTGTGATTTAACAAAAATAAATTACAACACCTTTATTTTGTTAAGTTAACGCTTAAACTGTCAGAAAAATATCTTCTTTACACATGAATTTTCCCTGCATTTTGGATGGAAATTTCCCTGTTGATGACAATAAAGATTCATAGAACAATAGTTACATGATGACCCTAATGACCCTGTAGCGGCGAAAGGTGTTGTTCGCTCTAGCCTAATAAAGAATAAATAAAGAATAAAGTCAAGCAAGTGTGCGGTAAACCTTCTCTCTTTGGAATAGTTACATGATTGTTTAACACTCAGACTATTATGAATATTAAGGATGACATATGACATATTCTGGTTTAGAACGTCCTGTATTTTCACACTTTTTTTCAACATTCTTCCCACAAACTGACACTTAACAGATATAAAACTATGATAAATACATTGGCACCACCCACCAACCCAAGTCAAAGTAAGGGGGAAAAAAAAAAAAAAAATCCACTACAGCTCTGGAAAAAAATAAGAGGCCACTGCAAAATTATCAGTTTTGGGCAAAAGGAACATTTTTGTTTGAGTCTATAAACTACTGACAACATTTCCCCCAAATTCCAAATAAAAATATTATCGTTTAGAGCTTTTATTTGCAGAAAATGACAAATGGGCAAAATAACAAAAAAGATCCATGTTTTTAGACCTCAAACAATGCAAAGAAACAAGATCAAATTCATTTTAAAACAACATAATACAGTGGTACCTCACCTTACGAATGACCCAGCAAACGAAAATTTCAAGTTACGAAACGCCTTCACGGTAAATTTTTCTCTAGATACGAAAGAAAATTCAAGTTACGAAACGCGAAATCTCAAAAATTCAAATAATGCGTGCTCAGCCACACACATTATACGCTTTTCTCAGACTGGATTTAAACTTTTCTCACATTTGTCTCTCGTTTAAACACTCAAACTTTCATAGATTTTCAACAAAATTATTAATAGTGAAGTGTGGGGGGAAGCGGGAGGGGGGAGAAGACTGCGCTCTGACACGTGTGATAGCGCACATGACCCGGCGCGGAGCTGACAGCAGGTCTAGACCAAGATCTAAACCTGGACTGGACCAGGACTAAACCAGGACTAAACCAGGACTAAACCAGGACTAGACCAGGTGGATTAAAGCAGCGAGGAGGGGACAGCACACAGTCTGAGCGCATGAACGCATGAACGAGACCCATGCAAGAGCCGCGGTGGTCTAGACCTGGTCAGGTCTAGAGGAGGTCTAGAGGAGCTGCGGTGGTCTGGACTAAACCAGGACTAAACCTGGACTAAACCAGGAGGAGCCCGCAGCTCTTGCATGGGTCTCGTTCATGCGTTCATGCGCTCAGACTGCGTGCAGTCCCCTCCTCGCTGCTTTAATCCACCTGGTCTAGTCCTGGTTTAGTCCTGGTTTAGTCCAGGTTTAGTCCTGGTTTAGTCCAGGTTTAGACCTTGGTCTAGACCTGCTGTCAGCTCCGCGCCGGGTCATGCTGCGCTATCACACGTGTCAGAGCGCAGTCTTCTCCCCCCTCCCGCTTCCCCCCACACTTCACTGTTAATACATTTTGTTGAAAATCTATGAAAGTTTGAGTGTTTAAACGAGAGAGAAATGTGAGAAACACGCAGAACACAATGTTACACTATAAAAAAGTTACACTATAAAAAAAAAACTTGGATCGGGGCCTTGGAACAAATCAGGCTTTTTCCATTGAAATAGCTACTCAACTTACAAATTTTTCACGTTACGAAACCACTTCTGGAACAAATTAATTTCGTAAGGTGAGGTACCACTGTACTAATGTTTACACTTAAGAAGAGTCCAGAAATCAATATTTGGTGCAATAACCCTTATTTTTAATCGCAGCTTTCATGTGTCTTGTCATGCTCAGCTTTGTGTTTGTGTTGGAATGCAACAGACGCTAGAATGGAATGGCTGTAATACATGTAGAGATGCAGATTTCAGAAAAAAATGCAGTGGTCTCTTATTTTTTTCCCAGAGCTGTATATCGGCTTATTGGTCAATACATAACAGATGGAACAATAAATAAAAAATGTGGTAATTTTTCTGTACATTGATGAAATTTGAGCTGTAAGTGTTGCATTCTATTATTTATTTATTGCAGCTCATGTTTTTTAAGCAATATTGTACATTTAAAATCATTGTTTGGGGGTTAATTCTCCTTTTATAGTTGGATTTCAGTATCGTCAATCATCTAAATTTACTTCCAGTTTCAGAGCTGTATCTTAAACCATATCTTTAACATTAACATTGAGTGATTTTTGTCCCTATAAGAACGCTAAGTCCCCAAGATGAGTGTGTGTGCACAGATTTGAGTCTGCACAATGTTTTAAGTGCCCGTCTGTCCGTCCACACACACACACACACACACACACACACACACACACACACACACACACACCTGCTTGTATATATATATAGACCTCAGACGCCCCCTTCCCTTTTAACACGACGGGGGGAATTACCACGCACCGTGACTAGGAAGACCGTGTCCCCGCAAACACACACAAATGCGCAGGCGGGCGAGGAGCTAATTAATCATGCCTCCTGTATTAATTAGGATTCAAATCAGTTGCTATGGGAACCTTGCCCTCCACTGGAATCTTAGAAGGTAAAGTTGCCGTTACCTTCTGCTGCCGCTGCTGCTGCTGCCTTCAATGACAAACGCAGGGGACGAATTCTTAATACTCGAATAGTGAGTTTTCTTTAAGATTGAGATTTTAGACAAACTTTATTGATCCACAAGGGAAATTATTTGGATACAGCAGCTCACGTATCACAATAAGAGTAACAAAAATAAATGGTAAAGCAAAAAAAAAGTGCAAGAGACAGGTGTCAAATGAAACATAACTATAAAAATAAATGTATATGTACAAGACAAAATAAAATAGAAAAATAAGTAATAAAGTATAAAATAAAATATAAAATCACAGTTATATACAGGAGACGACAATGGCAGTGCAGTGATATGTAAAATGTCCTTATTATGAGCTTTTAGTCATGTTATAATGTCACCTAATCAAATACAGACCTGGACTTGTGTTTTGTTTCATTCACACATGTTTGAATAACCTTTTATTGTTAGTCTGTCTATATCTGCAAAGCTCAAAATGCTCTGTTCCACCATGGAATGTCATCTAGTGAAAGTTTTGATGTTAACCGCTACCTTTTTTACCTTTTGTTCAATAGAGATCGGCTATTCCAGAGCTGAAATTATCAGGTGATTCTAGTACTGTATATATTATATTAAAAACACACTAAAGCACTACTTGTATTCCCACATGACATCACAAGTTGGAACAGAGTGTTTTCAGTTTCAGAAAAGAACTATGCAGAAAATATGCTGAATTTCTGTGTTAAACATGTGAATGAAACAAAACGTAGACTTAGACAAACTTTATTGATCCACAAGGGAAATTGTTTGGATACAGTAGCTCAATCATCACAATATAATATAATATATCAGAGGGTAACAAAAATACAGAATACCAAAAAAAAATAAATAAAGCAATAGACCGGTGTCAAATGAGACATGATTATAAAAATAAAAAAATTATAATAAAGGTATATATACAAATCAGAATAAAATAGAAAAATAAGTAATACAATACAACGTACAATATCAAATCAGATGTCCAGTTGCATCTACTGTATATACAGTTGTAGGGAGTATTATCTGTAACATAAGGGTGAGTTGTTGTACAGTTGTAGGGAGTATTATAGTATGAATGTAGTCCTGTATCTCTCACTGTGGAGCTGTAGGAGCCTGTTGGAGAATGAGGGTGTTTTCACATATAGTCCCCTTTAAGCGAACCAAACTCAGTCCCCTAAAAGTGGACCAACAAGGGGACCAAGAGAACACAAACTCAGTTCTGTTTGTGTTCACATTGTGAAAGAGGACCGAGTTCTCTTTCTGGTCCACTTAAAGGAAAAGTAACGTTTTTTTTAACAATCTGAGCCTTCTTTCGGCAATAAAACAAGTAGTTTTACTCACCCATAGCAGTTTGGTGTCAATTGGAGCAGTATCGCAGAACTTATGTTGGAGCCGTTCTGTTCTACTAATGATCCCGTATCCGTTAGCATGAGTGCTCGGGGCACTGATTTGCGCTCTCCAAATAACACAAACTTTAGCACTTTTCAAATCACAGAAGATCACTGTGTCAGGGTAGACTTTTAGTAGATTCCAAAACGGCCTGAAACCCGATATCGCAACAGAAAAGTAAAGTTCAGAGCGGTGTTAGCCTCTTTCGGACTAGCGGTGTTTACAAAACAGCTGAGTTCACGCATGCGCACTGTCCTCTCTGATGACGTCATCAAATGAAACTATAGCTGGATATCGGGTTTCAGGCCGTTTTGGAATCCACTAAAAGTCTACCCTGACACAGCGATCTTCTGTGATTTGAAAAGTGCTGAAGTTTGTGTTATTTGGAGAGCGCAAAGTAATGCCCCGAGCATATGATACGAGCACCATGTTAACGGATACGGGATAATTAGTAGAACAGAACGGCTCCAACATAACTTCTGCGATACTGCTCCAATTGACACCAAACTGCTATGGGTGAGTAAAACTACTTGTTTTATTGCCGAAAGAAGGCTCAGATTGTAAAAAAACGTTACTTTTCCTTTAAGCTCTGATGGAGCCTCAGTCCTCTTTCTGATCACACTGTGGCTTCTCTAGAGCTCTGAGACCTTCACTCCTTGGCATTCTCTGTGACGGCCATCCCTCTTAATCATGGCCCCAGTTCAGAGAAAACCCACAAAATAGAACCGGGGTCCTATTCCATTATTCCTAGCTGCAGTATTCAGGCGACCATGCCTGCCTTGAACACTCTAATTTTTTCAAAGTAAACGCTTCAGACTCCGCGGGACACTCAGCCAAGAGCATCGAGGGGGCGCCAAGAGCCAGGGGCTGGGACAGACGGGGGCCCGCCTCGCGGCGGACCGTCAGCTCGGACCCGAGATCCAACTACGAGCTTTTTAACTGCAGCAACTTTAATATACGCTATTGGAGCTGGAATTACCGCGGCTGCTGGCACCAGACTTGCCCTCCAATGGATCCTCGTTAAAGGATTTAAAGTGTACTCATTCCAATTACAGGGCCTTGAAAGAGTCCTGTATTGTTATTTTTCGTCATTACCTCCCCGTGCCGCTGTCTACGGGAAGCTTAGAAGGTAATAAAACTGCACAAAAGGCGAAGTGAACCCGGAGCGTTATGTGTACACACTGCGCAGGTTAGGCGAACCGTACCGCGGACCTTTTAGCGAACCGTACTGAGACCACCTCCCGAGATGGTCTCAGTTCGGTTCGTTTTAAAGGGGTCTGAGTGCGCTTAGAGTGTTCACATATAAACCTATAATGCTCAGTTAGCGATCTGAGTTCGCTTTAAACGCTGAATGGGACCATGGGTGAAAACACCCTGAAGCACCTCTGTCCCTCTATGGTCTGGTGCAGTGGGTGAGCAGGAGTGTCCCTGATGGAGAGCAGTTTGTCCAGTGTCCTCCTGTCCCTCACTGTGACAAATGTCTCCAGCTCACAGCCGATCACATGACCAGCTTTACGGGTCAGTTTGTCAATGTCCAATGTCCCTTTTACTGGTGC
The DNA here is from genome assembly GCA_036785185.1 of Paratrypauchen microcephalus. Taxonomy (NCBI): domain Eukaryota; kingdom Metazoa; phylum Chordata; class Actinopteri; order Gobiiformes; family Gobiidae; genus Paratrypauchen; species Paratrypauchen microcephalus. The sequence continues at coordinate 3,758,853 of JAVJIX010000085.1, forward strand.
TGCTCCCCCAACAGACCACTGCCAAATCCAGGGTGCTGGCCTCCACAAACTGGTAGAAGATCTCCAGTAACTTGCTGCACAACTCCAGGTATGTTTTTGATACCAGCCTTAATACCAGAGGTGGGTACTGTAGCCAGAAATTTTACTCAAAAAATATTACTCAGGTAGCAGTACAAATACTGCAGTGCAAATACAATAACTGTCGGGATGCAACATATGATTTATAATTTAGACCTACATATTATTGGAAAGACAAAACATATAATATCATGTTCAAAATCTGGTGTTTTCAAAGAATAAACACAAAAATGAGAAAAACAAAATCATATTTGAAGGAGAAGCACAAGAAACACAAATGTTCAAATTATTTCATATTGTCAACATAAAAATGTGTCACTTGTACTGACAGTGGCCAAAGTAATCCAAACTATTTAAAAAACATAACTCAAGTAGGAAAATATGCTGCTAGAAAAGTGTAAATTCTTTAAAAAGTAAATGAAACTGAGCACTACCCACCTCTGTCTAATACTGACTATGATCTCCTCCACTATTGAAGTACACCCAATCGTTTTACCGATGGAAAATACTGCAACAGTTCTGGAAAATATATTAAATTACCGTAGTCATATCTCGCTATAGAAACGTGCAGAAGGTGGGATTACGAGGTTTTGCAGCTGGAGAAAGCGTATCAGATTGATTTGCACAGGACCTTAAAGTCGCACTACTTTCTGTGGAGGGATACTTTGATGCGCACAGGCTTGACAGGAGCGCTGTTGTGAGAGAATATTGACTCCGGTGATGTAGCTGACCCTGTTGTGTCTGATAAGCTTTGAATTCACCGTGGAGGCAGGGAAAAGCACGGAACACGACGCTGGTGTTGTAATCTGGGAGTGTTTGGATGGAGGGGAACGCTGGTGTTTCCTTGTGTATTAGTATAGTGAGGTTTAAGAAGTAAGAAGAGTGTAAGAAATCTACTGTAAATACAAAATAATTCTGATCTACTGTGTGTTATAATGCCGTTTCCTCATCACAAACACACCTGGAGTCGTGTTTTGTTTCATTCACACATGTTTAACACACAAATCCTGCAAATTTAAAATGAGACGATGAGAAGAAGATGACGGAAAACACTCTGTTCCACCTTGTGATGTCATGTGGTGATACAGGAAGGGCTGCGGCAAAAGTCCAACCGTATGATCATGAACCTGGATGCAGCACAGAAGATTCTGGATGTGGGAAATATCACAAGGAACGATTTGGAAGCTACGCTCAAGGAGAAGTTAGGGTAACATCCTCTTGTGAAGTGGCTGTTTTGTTTCTTCGGTGTAGCTGTTTTGTTTGTGGCTCGGTGTTTTGTCCTTTGGGTGGACCAGTTTTTGTCTTAAAGAGGATCTACCAACACAGACGAGAGAGGCAGAGTGGACCTTCATCTGCCGTACATCTCCACCTAGAAACCACGGGCCACTCCTTTGAGGACAGTGAGGTACAGATTTTATCCAGAGAAAAGAAGTGGTTTGAGAGGGGAGTTAAAGAGGCTATTTTTTGTCAAGAAACAGTATCCTTCCTTGAACAGAAATGGAGGTCGCAGACATAATTTGTCTCCCATCTATAACTCTATCCTCAAACCTAAATCAAAACAAAGAAAACAAAAGGGCAGCAGGTCAGGTCCAGAGGTGTGAAAACACCCATTATGGTCCTGAATGGTTCTGCTAACAAGACCCACACTCCACCCCCACTGCATATTGAATAGGCCCACCTAACTAACACAAACTAAACAAATAGGTGTGGTAGTTTCAAAGTAATTTCATTGTAGCTCCTCCCTTCAGGCAGATATAGGCAGTGTCCCCCAGAGTCTGACCAGAACTGAAGAAGCAGCCTGGATGAGCTGAGAAACGTATTCGACCAAATAAACTTTTGTCCAGTTGACAAATTGAATTTCTCCTTTTGCGAGTAAAACATATACAAAAGTATTTTGTGCATATTTTGAGGTCTTATGAAGATTAAAATGTAGTGATTTTGATACAGATTTGTTCTAAATTTCATTTAATATAAACAATTGAAATGATCTTTTTTCTTCCTAGCTGTTTTTTCTTGGTATATATACTTTCAAATGTAGTTAAAAGTAAAAAGCATTCACTCTAAAATCTACTTAAGTAAAGTACAGATAAACCAAAATGTATACTTTAAGGTGCATTGTATAACTTTTTTGGTGGAGGGTCCATCACCTGCTTGTTTCTATGGATACATCATTGCTCTGCCTGGAATGTTCCACAGTATGACATTAAAGGAAAAGTAACGTTATTTTACAATCTGAGCCTTCTTTCGGTAATAAAACAAGTCGTTGACTCACCCATATCACGTTCGTGTCATTTGGAGCTGTTTGAAGAAAGTTATGTTGTAGCGTATCCATTAGCATTTGTATTCGGGGCATTACTTTGCGGTCTCCAAATAACACAAACTTTAGCACTTTTCAAATCATAGAAGCCCGATGTCTTAATGAAAGATTTCGTTTGAAGCAAAAGTGGCCTGTAATCCGAGATTTATCCATAGTTTTCAGCTTTGCGTTTCATGTTTGGGTCCCGGGAGCAGTCCGCGCATGCGCACTGGCGTCCTCATCTACTCGAAACTATGGCTAAATCTCGGATTACAGGCCACTTTTGCTTCAAACGAAATCTTTCATTAAGACATCGGGCTTCTATGATTTGAAAAGTGCTAAAGTTTGTGTTATTTGGACACCGCAAAGTAATGCCCCGAGCAGATGATACAGCACCATGTTAACGGATACAGGATCATTAGTAGAACAGAACGGCTCAACATAAGTTCTGCGATACTGCTCCAATTGACAGAAAAATGCTATGGGTGAGTAAAACTACTTGTTTTATTGCCGAAAGAAGGCTCAGATTGTAAAAAAAAACACGTTAATTTGCCTTTAAACAGCTCTACTTTACCTTTATTCAATTACAGGTGGTTTAATACCTTACTGTGAAACATTCCAGACAAAGCAGCAACAGCTCCACCATTGCTCAAGTATACAGCTCTGGAAAAAAATAAGAGACCACTGCATTTTTTTTTCTGAAATCAGCATCTCTACATGTATTACAGCCATTCCAGCATCTGTTGAATTCCAACACAAACACAAAGCTGAGCTACTTCAGTTCTTGCACCAGGAGTGGAATAAAGTCACCCAAGAACAATGTGAAAGACTTGTGGAGAGCATGCCAACACGCATGAAAGCTGTGATTAAAAATAAGGGTTATTGCACCAAATATTGATTTCTGAACTCTTCTTAAGTGTAAACATTAGTATTATGTTGTTTTAAAATGAATTTGATCTTGTTTTTTTGTATTGTTTGAGGTCTGAAAACATGTATCTTTTTTGTTATTTTGAGCATTTGTCATTTTCTGCAAATAAATGCTCTAAACGAGAATATTTTAATTTGGAATTTGGGGGAAATGTTGTCAGTAGTTTATAGACTCAAACAAAAATGTTCCTTTTGCCCAAACACATACCTATAAGTAGTAAAATCAGAAAAACTGATAATTTTGTAGTGGTCTCTTATTTTTTTTTCCAGAGCTGTAGTTTCAAAATGTAACCTTACGTGAGCCCAATCTATCTGTATCCGTGTAATCCCAGTGAAGTATCCTCCTAACAACTGGGGGAATTAAAGGATGCCAGCTCAAATCCTTACCTAGTTGAGGGGAGTGTGTCTGGCTGGCTCGCACTTGGTCAGTCAGTTGCCATGGCGCCGATGTTTATCACATACCTGCCGACAGAAGCCCCGGGGTGATCGGATTGGCAGGGCAGAGTCAGAACGGGCGAGCTGTGGAGAGGAGCCGGCGAGATTGGCACAGGGATGCGCTGAAATGCCAAAATGCTGCAGCGGGTTTGAGCCTACAGGAGAAATGTCAGCGAGATAAGGATTTACGACGGAAGATAAGACACATTATACAAAATTGATTTTCTATGAGTGTTTAAACAAGGCATGCTCTTTAACAAGTTTTATTTTATTTATTTATTTGTTTTTAGAATGAGCCAATCCAGCTTGCTCTGTTCTGATACTATATCTTTAAAGGTGCATTGTGTACGTTTTCTGGCGGAAGGTCTGTCAAATGCTTTTTTTCCATGGAGATGTTATTGCTTTGTCTGGAATGTTTCATTAAACCATTCTTAAACCCTTCTATCTTCACGGAGACCAAACCAGTCCAAGTTCCAGGTCAGATCTGTGGAGAGGCAACCCCGCTTACAGTCAGAATGCATGTTTTTTGAGCTCTAAAACCACCTGTAATTGAATAAATGTAAAGTAGAGCTGTTTAATGTCACACTGTGGAACATTCCAGAGCAGTGGGGGGAGAAGATGTGCTTGTTAAAAATGTTAATGACAATAATAGATTTTTGTGTACGGATAAAAAATGCTTCCTGGCATCATCATTGTCAACTATGAATCGGAGATGCAGCAAAATCCGACCATAATGCCTGTTTTTCTGCGTATTTTTGAGCTATAAAACCATCTGTAATTGAATAAATGTAAAGTAGAGCTGTTTAATGTCAAACTGTGGAACATTCTAAGCAGATCAACATGTCTGGGGTGGCAGTAGCTCAGTTGGTAGAGCGTTTTTTCCATTGATTCAAAGGTTGGTAGTTCAAATCTCATTCTCAATATAAAAAAACATCATTGGTTGAGCGGTCAGATCCACTGGCCCACAGGTTGGGGATATGATTCCAGCTCCCACAGATGAATGCTGCCGTTGTGTCCTTGGGCAAGACACTTAACCCACAGTGTCTACGTACACTGGTGTGTGAATAGGTGAGTGGTTCCTTGTTGTAAAGCGCTTTGGTTGCCTTGAAGGTGGAAAAGTGCTATATAAAAATGTGACCATTTACCATATTCATAGGTGACGGACCTCCAACCAAAAAGCTGCATAGTGCACCCCTCCAGTATCAACATATACATTAAGCATATACTTATAAGCTTATTTGTATTTCAATTGAATGTTTGAGTAATCTGGTGTCGCTGAAAATGCACTTTTCACCAAGCCCCGCCCAGAGCTCTATACTTATTTGACAAATTAGAAAATATGAAAATCCATGACGGTGAAATACCACTGTGATTGCTTTTTTTTTTTTTTTTTTTAGATTATAGCTTCTGCCCCAGATTTTTTCACATGGAAAAAATGAGACACCAGTGCATTTTTTTCTGAAATCAGCATCTCTACATGTATTACAGCCATTCCATTCCAGCGTCTGTTGAATTCCAACACAAACACAAAGCTGAGCTACTTCAGTTCTTGCTCCAGGAGTGGAATAAAGTCACCCAAGAACAATGTGAAAGACTTGTGGAGAGCATGCCAAGACGCATGAAAGCTGTGATTAAAAATAAGGGTTAGTAAAATGAATTTGATCTTGTTTCTTTGCATTGTTTGAGGTCTGAAAACATGTATCTTGTTTGTTATTTTGACCATTTGTCATTTTCTGCAAATAAATGCTCTAAACGATAATATTTTTATTTGGAATTTGGGGGAAATGTTGTCAGCTTATAGCTTATAGACTCAAACAAAAATTGCCCAAACACATAAGTGTATAAGTATAAGATTATAAAATCAGAAAAACTGATCATTTTGCAGTGGTCTCTTATTTATTTCCAGAGCTGTATTTAGCACAATTTGTCCCCAATACAGATATAATGTAAGCAGCAAAATAAGTGCCCTAAGTGTCTGCATCTAAATCTAAACTGTTTTATTGTCCGATAATCAGGCAGTGCGCAGTTAGCATGCTAGCTGTCAACTTTACCATGAAAAATCAGGTACAGCGCCTTGAATAAAGCAGTTGACGATGAACAAAAAACGATAATGTTCTTTAAACCATCTGCTATAGACACATACCTGCACGTTACAGGTAAGAGCAAGGATTGAAATGCTAATGAAATGCTAAGAAGAACCTCAGCCTGATACAGTATAATGCTATGCTAATTTGTGCACAGTGTTGTAGCATAACAATTCACGGCTGTTGGAAAAATTCCTTGAAATTCCTCGCCTGTATAATGAACAACTTCGTCAAACGTCAAATTTAGGATATATTCCGCACTTAACAATCTCTGAGGAGACACTATAAAGAGCTCTAGACCTGCTTAACTAAATCGTTTTATTTTCAATCGGATTTTCACTGTTTTAAGGGTCCTTTTTCCGTCAAATGCTTTTCTACGTGGAGATGTTATTGCTTTGTCTGGAATGTTTCACAGTGTGGCATTAAACCTTTCTATCTTCATGAAGACCAAACCAGACCAAGTTACAGGCCAGATCTGTGGAGAGGCCACCCTGCTCACAGTCACAATGTCTGTTTTTCTACTTATTTTTGAGCTGAAAAACAAACAACTGTAGTTGAATAAATTTAAGGTAGGTCTTTTTACTGTGGAACATTCCAGGCAGAGCAATGACATATCCATGGAAACAAGCAGGTGATGGAGCCCCAACCAAAAAGTTACATACTGTAGTGCACTTTTAATGTGAATATCATAACAAATGTCAGTGTCCAGTACATTTTCTTGATTAACTTTTTAAAGAAATTGTACTTTTCTAGCAGCATACTTTGACTCCTACTTGAATAATACTTTTACTGAAGTAAAAGTGTTCTTACTTGGGTTCCTCTTCCCACTGTGAGTAAGTCTAAAGTGAAAACAGCTTTATGTTGACAATATGAAATCATTTGTCCTTCTAAGCACATTGATTTCAAACGGTTACTCTTAAAGGTGCACATGTGGGACATTTTGTATTTCTGATAATTTATTTCATACTCCTGTTGTTGCACCTGCATATTTACCTAGAACTTAATGATCCCATGACATGGTACTTCTTGATGCTTTTATATGGCTTCTTAAAGGAAAAGTAAGGTTTTTTACAATCTGAGCCTTCTTTCAGCAATAAAACAAGTAGTTTTACTCACCCATAGCAGTTTGGTGTCAATTGGAGTGGTATCGCAGAAGTTATGTTGGAGCCGTTCTGTTCTACTAATGATCCCGTATCCGTTAACATGGTGCTCGGGGCACTGCTTTGCGCTCTCCAAATAACACAAACTTTAGCACTTTTCAAATCACAGAAGATCGCTGTGTCAGGGTAGACTTTTAGTAGATTCCAAAACGTCCTGAAACTCGATATCGCAACAGAAAAGTAAAGTTTAGAGTGGTGTTAGCTTCTTTCGGACTAGCGGTGTTTACAAAACAGCTGAGTTCACGCATGCGCACTGTCCTCTCTGATGACGTCATCAAATGAAACTATAGCTGGATATCGGGTTTCAGGCCATTTTAGAATCCACTAAAAGTCTACCCTGACACAGCGATCTTCTGTGATTTGAAAAGTGCTAAAGTTTGTGTTATTTGGAGAGCGCAAAGTAATGCCCCGAGCATATGATACGAGCACCATGTTAACGGATACGGGATCATTAGTAGAACAGAACGGCTCCAACATAACTTCTGCGATACCACTCCAATTGACACCAAACTGCTATGGGTGAGTAAAACTACTTGTTTTATTGCCGAAAGAAGGCTCAGATTGTAAAAAAACGTTACATTTCCTTTAATGGTTCCCTAATACTGTAAATGAATCCTTCTTCAAAATCAACACTCAGTGCAGGAGAAAGAGAGATAAGATGAGAAAGAGTCATAAATGTCACTCTGGAACACTCCATTATGGGCGTTGTTGCTTGAATGCAAATGAGGAGGACAGAGATGGCCTATAGTAGGGGGTGGGGGCGTGGCCAAGCTCTCCGCTCCGTGACCCACTTCCGTGTTTTTGCACGGGGGGAGAGATGAGAAGCCTTCCATTGAAAAATAAACACATTTCCACAAAAAATAAAATTAAACCACTGCTGTTTCAGATATCCACAGGCTCAGATAAAGGACTTCCGAGCCTAGAAACACTCGCAAGTTCCTCCAGGCAAATAAAAAAACGTATTTCGCATTGCGTAGCTCCACCGCAGTCCAAATTCTCTGGGTGTGATTTACAGAGACGCTGAGTACAGACAGACGGGGGTGGAACTGCATTTGCATTTCTTTTTTCGATCTGACGTCAATAAGGTGCCTTGTTCAAAATCGCCCGTTTGAGCTCTGATTTTTTCTAACGCAGAAAAGGATCGCAAATGCTCAGTTTAGACATTTCGCAACTTTTAACCATGGGGGGGCTAAACAGGGTAGGGGAGCTCACTTTAACGTTCAAAAACCTCAGAAAGTGAAAATTTCATGCCATGGGACCTTTAAAATGACCTCATCAAAAACAAATTATTACAAAAAAATAAATAAATCTAACACTACACACTAAACACTAATAGACTCATCTACCCAAACTAAACTAAACTAAACTTTTTGACATATTGAAACAGTCTGAAATGTTCCATGTAGTAAAGTGTATGGATGAGCAGCTGTAGGACTTATGTACCTCAGCTGTTCTTACAAATACATCGGGTAAAAGTCAAATACTGACGGCTCCACAAACACCCGATCACATACACTGAGGTCATGGAGCCCTGAGGGGAGGGCTGAGGGCCAATGTCCCCCCAGTGCAAATTTAGATGCATTTCAACCACTTACCTTACTTCATCATTCAAAAGACACTAATATGAAAACTGAGGGTTCATCAAATATATAGAAATGAGATATGTTATGGGTTATAGTCTGTATGAGGGCAGGTAGAAAAATGGAAGATTATAATGGAAGTCAAAGGCAAATTACTTGGATTTCTGCCATTGACCAAATAAAGTAAAATGACATCATCCTCCAAAAAATATGTCAGAAAACTCATTTGAAGCCAGACGTTTCAGAAAATATGTAACACGTTATATTATATTGCGTGCTTCACACTTTGTACAATGGCAGGTTGAAAAATGGTGATTATAATGGAAGTCAATGGGTCCACAAAGGCAGTATCTTTCTTTAGAATAAGCTAAGACTGAAAAAATGATCAAACACTCAAAGAGGCAACACAAATCCGATGCTGGGTGTTTTATTTAAAAAAAGAAGTAGGAAAAAAACCCATGCTGTGTCAGGTGCTCCTCGCTCCATGATCCAGCTGCTCCCATGGAGATGTTATTGCTTTACCTGGAATGGCAAAGGAGAAATTAAATTTGTCAAGTGGACAAAAGTTTTTTTTTTATCAAATACGTTTCGCAGCTCATCCAAGATAGGTCTATAGACAGAAACTGTCGGTGTGTTAGTTTCAGGGTAGTTTCAGTGTATTTAGCTCATCCCTGCAGACAGACATAAGGCAGTGTCCACCATGGATCTTTTAAAATAACTGGATATTGTAGTGCTGCTTAGAGCTGTCCTGAGCTGGCATAGTGGCTACTCACTGGTGCTACAGCGAAAAAATCCCTCCTGGATTTTTTCCATAGAGCGCAATGTAATCACAAACTGCTCGTGTTCGGATGACAGGGCACCTACAGTTTTCAAAAAGGTTAGATTCTGTGGTGATTTTTAACTATTTTAGATCATAAACTTTTTCTCAGCACAAAATCCTACAGTTTTCTTAAAATCAGTTTTTTAATCATTAGCTCTGGCTCCCCTCTAGCTCCTCTTGCTCTGATTGGTCAAAGTGGCCACGAGATACCCGAGAGCGCTGTCTTTGCTCACACTCGCGTGCTACAGGAGAAAAGAGCACGGCTATGCATGTTCAATGGGCAGGGAGCCACCAGAAGTACTGAGCCGAGCTAGGCTAATCTGGAGGCATGCACCATTGAGCTCGGCCCAGTGACTTGAATGGGCGGCCATGTTTAGACCCCGGGGTTTGGTGTCCACCAGAGTCTGACCAGAACTGAAGAAGCAGCTTGGATGAGCTGCGAAATGTATTCGATCAAAAAAAACTTTTGTCTAGTTGACAAACTGAATTTCTCCTTTGCTTCTACCTGGGCAACTGAGGGATTCTACAAACATTTTGCCTGGAATGTTCCATGGTATGACATTAAAGTGACAGTGTGTAAGATTTTTACTCGTTAATTACCGAAATTGAAGATACCCATTCAAAAATACATTGTTTTCCAAGCCTTTTCACTTCCATCATGAAATCAAAGTATTCTTTTGGACTTAGATATAGTCACATAAAAGGGGGATTGACCCCATATAGAGGCAGCCATTTTGATTACGAGAGCTGCAGAAGGACATTTGGGCTCCGCCTTCGCCTTCGGCAAGGCTCGTGGTTTTGGGTAAACAACGACAAGCATGTTGCCGGATCACACGTCGTAATTGATCTAACACGTGTTTTGGACTAAATTGTTTTACTGGATTTTATTCCCTGGATCCTTACGGACAAATTGAGACCAAGCTTATGGTGAAATAGAGTTTGACCTGTCCAGAGCCTTCAAAGGTAAGCTAAGTAACAAACCTCGTTTTGTGCTTTTCCGTATAAAATCCCCATGTGCTCGGGGAGTGATTGTTGGGAAATGAATTACATAGTCAAAAAGAGGAGACTGTAAGGTTTCATTTGATGTGTAGATTGTCATGGTACACGATCGGGAATGTGTGTTTTCATGCGAAAAGAAAAGAAAAACAGTGAACGGGACCGCGTTTTATTTATATCGTAGTTGTCGGCGAGAGCTCGCACAGCGCCAGGTGCGCTTCACACGTTCGTGCGCGGGTACGCGAGCTGTCCGCGTTACGGCGCGCCCGGGTGACCCTCGAGGTCTGCCATAGCCAAAAGAGGAAGTGCATGGTACCTACACCACCTATGTGCCACGAATCCTACACACTGTACCTTTAAACATATCCAACAAGCATTTATTCATTACAGGCGTTTCTATTGGTCAAAAACAAAATAATTCCTCCACAGATCTGAATAGGCTCTGTGCACAATAGAGCCCTGGCAACCTCACTGTTTCCTGTCCAATTTGACCTCTGTGGGTTTTTTCCCATGGAGGTAAAAGTATATTATAAACATAGTTGTATATTATAAACATCCGCTTACGGCGGATGTCGCCGTACCGCATCCGCCATAAACATCCACTTACAAGTGCACAAGCAATACAGCTAATCTGGGTGCAGTGATACGAGTCGAGAGAAAATAACCCCAATGCGAATTACGCTGCTGATTTTTTGCGCGGACAACTGTGTGACGCAAATATATCACTTTTTGGACAAATGTTGTTTTGAGAAGAAAAACAAGCTTTATTAAATGTCCCCGCGAACTTACCGGAACTACATGGACGCTGGAGGACGCTGTCATGGGTAAATCAGTGTTAATCTCACAACACTGTTGAAGGGGAAGCTATACAGATTCACATTTAAAAAACAAAACAAAACGCACTATCCCTTTAAAAAGTACCCAAATAAAACAAATACTTCATCTTAGCAATCTTCTGCGTTTAGAAAGGGAGATGTTTGCGTCACAGCGCTAAAGAATTGGGTAGTGTTCATTATAATTAACTGGAAATTTAATGTGTTATTTGATATTTGACTATTTTAATAAAATGACAGTTCCCTCGTATCATAATGTTACATAGTGCTGTAATCTCATGATAAATAGGTTTAATCTATACTGTGGAGCATTCTAGACACAGCAGTAATATTTCCATGGAGACAATCAGGTAGAATGCAGTGCACGGTAGCACTCATGCTTCACAGCAAGAAGGTTCCGGGTTCGATCCCCGGGTCGCCCAGGCCTTTCTGTGTGTGTTCTGTGTGGAGTTTGCATGCATGGTCTGGGTTCGATCCCCGGGTCGCCTGAGCCTTTCTGTGCGGAGTTTGCATGTTTCTCCCCGTGTCTGGGTGGGTCTCCTCCGGGCACTCCGGTTTCCCCCACCAACCCAAAACATGCACCATAGGTACTCCAGCTTAGGTCCTGACCAAGCCGAAGCAAGAAGATCATGGAGATGGTCCCCGGGCGCAGTAATGTGCTGCTCACTGCTCCTGATAACAGGATGGGTTAAATGCAGAACTGGAATTTCCCCACTGTGGGACTAATAAAGGCATAGCTTTCTTCTTTCTTTAAGACAGTCTTACTTGAGGATAATACTTTACTCCTACTTGCGTCATTTCTTAGACCACCACTTTGTACTACTTGGGTACTTATTTTGAAGTAACATTAGGCCTACTCTTATTTAAGTACATTTATTTTTTTCTGATTATGGGACATTGTTTTATATTCGCACACATTTACCTCACGTCCCCTATGACCTCACTGCGCCATCTAGCGGGACGATCATGGAGCTGGAGACTCAATCGTGCGTGACTGTGCCCGGCAGACCTGCGCTCATCCCCGGACACATCCAGGCTGTGGCGGGGCTGCAGCCTGGATGTGTCCGGTGAGCTCAAGTGGAGACGGACAAAATGACCAATTACGGCATTTAGCGGCCGTGACAGCGCCGCCCGGGTCCTGCTCGTCCCGCGGCTGATGATGAGGAGCAGATGTCCCAGCCTCCCCCCGCATCTGGACACGTCCCCCGCATCTGGACACGTCCCCCGCATCTGGACACGTCCCATGTAATAACTTTTCACCAAAGCAGCACATGTGCGGTGTTCAGGGCCGAGTCGGATCTTCGGAACAGCTCTTTAGGTTTGAACGTGAAAGCTTTTTAGTTTTATGTAATATAAAAAGGGTAAAACGTTGTAAATAAATAAAAGGAAAAATAAATGTAAGAATAAATAAATACATGTAAAAAAATAAAATAAAAAAAATTATTAAAAAAAAAGAAAGTAAAATTCAAGATTCAAGATTCAAGATTGTTTATTTGTCATATGCAGAATCAACACAAGGTCAACAATGCAACGAAATGCTTAGGATCAGAAGAACCGTTGACTCGCTAAGATAGTCAAGAAGTACTAATAACATGCAATAATAGTACATGGTAAAAAAAGTGTTGCAAAGTGCAGGGGAAGAAGTAAACAATATAATAAACAATATAGTAAAATATGTAATAAAATGTAATAAAATAAAAAAAACAAGGTACAATGTACAAGGTGCTAGTCTGTTTAACACCTGACCATATCACAAGTGAGATATGGGTCTGGAAACTCGCTTCGAAAAATCCCGTAGCGGAGGTGTGGTTAGCGATTGCCAACGGCCGTTTATTGGGCGTTATGAATGTCTATCATTGAGCGTATACGTAAGTCCATAGCCAATCATGTCAGTTGTCAGTTCAAACTACAAGCTTCCGTTTGTCACGTAGTACGCGTCACCGTCTTGCCACACCTCCCCCGCTCTCTGATTGGGGCCCTAAATCTGGGACTCTCGCTTGGACGAGTTTCCAGGCCGCCTTCCAGTTCGAAACGAACGGAAGTGGCCTGGGAATTCCCAGGCTAACAAGGTGCAGGTAGGATTAAATCAAGATCAAATAAGGTGTAAGTATTTCACAGATTGCACATAATATGGTGTGGTGTAGGTGTTGCATGTGGATTTCGTATTGCACATAGTATGATATAAATATTGCACATAGGTTATTGCACTGATTATTGCACATGTAACAGTAATTTACAGTGAGGTAGTGACAAACATGATATATTCATATAGAGCAGCAGCAGTAAACATAATTATGCATAATGAAAGGTAGTTTAGTGCAGTATTATTGAGAGTTCAGTATTATTTAGAGTATTACCCAGAGTTCAGTAGTCAATAAATACAATAAATACATTCATTAAAATGCATAAATAAATAATTAAATACATAAATTCACAAATAAATATATTAACAAATAAAAAAATAATAATTGATTATTCCATTACCATCCAGGGTCATGACGTGGAAATAGTGGACTGCTACAAGTACCTTGGCGTCCATGTGAACAACAGGCTGGACTGGAGGGACAACTGTAATGCTGTGTACAAGAAGGGCATGAGCAGACTCTACTTCCTGAGAAAGCTCAGGTCTTTCAATGTGTGAAGTAAGTTACTGGAGATCTTCTACCAGTCTGTGTAGGCCAGCGCCCTGGACTTCGCTGTGGTCCAGTAAAAGGGACATTGGACGATTTGGCAAACTGATCCGTAAAGCTGGTCACGTGATCGGCTGTGAGTTGGAGACATTTGTCACAGTGAGGGACAGGAGGAAACTGCACAAACTGCTCTCCATCATTTATTTTTTATTTATTTAACCTTTATTTATCCAGGTAAACCAATTGAGAACCAGTTCTCATGGACACTGCTCACCCGCTGCACCAGACTATAGAGACAGAGGAGCTCATTCTCCTACAGCTCCACAGTGAGAGACATTCATCCTATAATACTCCCTACAACTGTACAACAACTCACCCTTATGTAACAGATAATACTCCCTACAACTGTATAACATCTTAAGTAATGGATAACCTTATACCCCGTCAATCATCATATAATTGCACTGCTGTTCTTGTCTCTTTTATACAGCTGTGATTTTATATTTTATTTATTTTATTACTTATTGTTCTATTTTATTTTGACTTGTACATTTATTTGTATAATTTCATTCGGCTGGTTAGCTCAACTGGTAAGTCATGGACTTTCCCCCTGGGGGTTGTAGGTTCAAACCCCCCCCGGGCAATGAACTAACCAGTGTGGGTCCTTGGGCAAGACCCTTCACGGTACTGCCCCCTGGGCGCCGAAAAAAAAAAAAAAAAAAAAGATGGCTGCTCACTGCTCCTGAAAAGGATGGGTCAAATGCAGAAGTCAAATTTCTCCCGTGTGTCACTGTGTGTCATTGTGTGTGAGACCAATAAAGACTTAAGCCTAATCTTTATAATTATGTCTCATTTGACACATGTCACTTGCTACGTATTTAGCTATACCATTTATTTTTATTACTCTCTCTCTTATATATTATATTGTGATGAGTGAGTTACTGAATCCAAATAATTTTCCTTGTGGATCAATAAAGTTAGTCTAAGTCTAAGATTAATATAAAAATGTGAAAACAAGCATATTTTTGCTTTTAAATCCCTAGAATGTGATGTCATTAATTTGTAAATGCATTAATTTGTTTACATTTATTTTATTCACCATTGAATTTAATACATTTATATTATAACATTTATTCTTGCATTTATTTCCAATTGTGTATTTTTGTATGTATGTACAGTATATATCCTCCTGAGACCCGACCCATTCATCTTTGTCCTTTATAGTGGACATTGGGTTAATCAGTCTATCTTTTAAGTGTTTTGAGAACATACATACATAAATAAATAAATAAATAAATAAATAAATAAATAAATAAATAAATAAATAAATAAATAAATAAATAAGAAATTAAAAGGGAATCTAAAAACTTTTTAAGGCGACTGTAGAAACTTGTCAGAGATGTTGGTCCTCAAAAAAAAAAGAAGAAAAAAAAAGATTTTAACATTAATTTAACATTTATTTAACACTAATACTATCACCACTACTAGGCCTACTACTACTACTATTACTACTACTAGTACTACTACTACTACTACTACTACTACTACTACTACTACTACGACTACTACTACTATCACTACTACTACTACTACTACCACTACTAGGTATACTACTACTACTACTACTTCTACTACTACTACTACTGCTACTACCACTACTATCATCACTACTACTACCAGTACTACTACTACTACTACTACTACTACTACTACTACTACTACTACTACTACTACTATTAGTCTGAAAACAGTCACCGTGTCAGTGCAGTGCTGACTTCACATAGATTTAACACTATTACAGTCCATTACAGAGGGCAACATTATGAATAAAAATAAAATTAACAAAATGTAAATGCTAAGGTGTTCATTTACCTCCAAATAAAAAATCACACAAAAATAATAACAATAACAAATGAAATACGCTTTTTCTCTGGGTCCCAAGAGGATATGTATGTACGTATGTATGTATGTATGTATGTATGTATGTATGTATGTATGTATGTATGTATGTATGAATGTATGTATGTAGGCCTATGTATGTATGTAGATATGTATGTATGTATCTAGCTATCTATTTATTTATCTATTTATTTTTTTTATTATTATTTTTTATTCAAGGCATATGTTATATATAAATAAATCATCCATAAATGAAATAAAGTTCGCTAAAATCTCTTTAAAATAAAAGATTCGGCTCCCCGTAAAAAAAAAAGAGCCGAATAATCCCATCCTAGTGAACAGAACACGTGCTCACTTAACCCCCGCCCCTTAACTGTGTAGCACCAATCAGCTGCCGCGTTGCTCAAACTCTATACGCTTTCATCCAATCACCGCAGGGGACGTTGCTGGGTACCCGGTATTCACCCAAACCGAGGCCCTTCTGTCAACAGGGAGGAAGGTATGCTATTTTTAAACTCTTTTTAGGTTCTATATCAAAGTTGATTTAGCTTAGAATAGCGGGAAATATTTTAAACATGTAGACAACTCCATTCTTCTCATTATTTAGCATTTGATTTTGCGCTAAACTGCAGCACTTCTTGCTTTTATTTCTTGCTCTGCCTAAATGCATAGCTACTAATGTTGTTCTAATAGTAGCAAATCTATAAAATACTGTGATCAGCCTGTATCTTAAAGGAATCTAGCTTTGATTTTTGCTTTAATCCGTGCTTGTGTTAAAGATCTGGTGTGGTTTGGAGCTGTTATTGTGTTAGTGGGGCTGGGCTGGTCTAAAGTAGATGTCAATAGGTGCTTTGTGAGGGGAGAACCTGTGATAAACCCACCATGCATTCATCTAACCCGGACCTGTGCATTGTGCAGCTCCCAGGCCCTTTGGTTGACTCTGATCACCCCCTTTAAGCTCAAAATAAACATATTTTATCATTTTACCTCATTCATGGACTAATCGCTATCAGACTGTATAACTCCACTATATAGTCCAGACGTGCAATATTTTCTATACTCTCTTTTTACTTATTTTTATTATTATTACTATTTGTCTGCATGCACTTTCCGTTCAAACCTTCTTTTGCACTAAACTGCCTGGAGGTAATGTGACAAGTGAATTTCTCCTGTGTGAGATCAATAAAGTCTTATCTTATCCTATCTTATCTTATCTTATCTTATCTTAAAGCTGCTTTTATTTTAGAGGTGTTTTTAAATGACATTTTTGTAAAGCAACCACATTTTTTTATTGCTTAGTCATAATAAGCCTTACCAGCGTGTCAAAACAGTGCTATTTACTGCTTTTTATAAAGAAATACAATTAATATTATGCAGAATTAGGCATTTTGGCCTCTTCTTGTCTTGGTGAAACAGGTATTATAAATTTTATATAAAGATAATTACTGTTTTCAGTTTGTAGGTAGGATTCAAAAGATAGTGAGCATGTCTTTTAACCAAAAAAATTAAATTAGGGATGCACCAAAACAGCTTTTTCAGTTGTGTACTTTAAATATCTGCCTGTACTCGATATTAAAGAGCCACTAAACACCAAAACCACTTTTTTTTTTTACTGATTAACTGTGTAAATAGGTCTAAAATAGAAGTGTATTTGTTAAAAATATACTGATACCAGTGTAGTAGTGCTGTCATGATACTAAAATGTTAAAGTCAATTTCAGTACTAAGGACTAGACTTGATACTCAATACAGATTTGGATACCACACTGATCATTTTGATAATAGTCCTGTTCTAGTCCTGGTTTAAACCCATCCTAGTCCTCCTTTAGTCCCCTCCTAGTCCTGTTCAAGTACTGTTCTGGGCCTTTTCTAGTGCTGGTTTAGTTCTATTGACCAACAGGTTTGGTCCTGTTTTTGTCCTGTTCTAGTCCTGGTTTAGTCCCTTTCTAGTCCTGGTTTAGTCCTGTCCTAGTCCTGGTTTAGTCCTGTCCTAGTGCTGGTTTAGTCCTGTTCTTGTCCTGTTCTGGTGCTGGTTTAGTCCTGTTCTGGTCCTGTTCTGGTGCTGGTTTAGTCCTGTTCTGGTGCTGGTTTAGTCCTGTTCTGGTCCTGGTGTAGTCCTGTTCTGGTCCTGTTCTAGTGCTGGTTTAGTCCTGTTCTAGTCCTGTTCTGGTCCTGTTCTAGTGCTGGTTTAGTCCTGTTCTAGTCCTGTTCTGGTGCTGGTTTAGTCCTGTTCTAGTCCTGTTCAGTCCTGTTGTAGTACTGGTTTAGTCCTGTTCTAGTCCTTATTTGGTCCTGTTCTAGTCCTGGTTCTTCTAATCTCTCTTCTTCTAGTCTTCTAATCTTCTAATCCTTAATCACTGTAAGGCACTTTGTGTTATACTTTTGTATGAAAAGCGCTTTATAAATAATGTTTGATTGATTGATTGATTGGTTTAGTCCTGTTCTAGCCCTGGTTTGGTCCTGTTCTAGTCCCGGTTCGGTTCAGTCCTGTTCTAGTCCCGGTTCAGTCGTGTTCTAGTCCTGGTTCAGTCCTTTTCTAGTCCCGGTTTAGTCCTGTTCTAGTGCTGGTTTGGTCCTGTTCTAGTCCCGGTTTGGACCTGTTCTAGTCCCGGTTTAGTCCTGTCCTACTGCTGATTTAGTCCTGTCCTAGTCCCGGTTTAGTCCTGTTCTAGTACCGGTTTAGTCCTGTTCTAGTCCCGGTTTAGTCCTGTTCTAGTCCCGGTTTAGTCCTGTCCTACTGCTGGTTTAGTCCTGTCCTAGTCTCGGTTTAGTCATGTTCTCGTCCTGGTTTCGTCCTGTTCTAGTCTTGGTTTGGTCCTGTCCTAGTCCCGGTTTAGTCATGTTCTCGTCCTGGTTTCGTCCTGTTCTAGTCTTGGTTTGGTCCTGTTCTAGTCCCGGTTTAGTCCTGTTCTCTTCCTGGTTTGGTCCTGTTCTAGTCCTGGTTTGGTCCTGTTCTAGTCCCGGTTTAGTTCTGTTCTAGTGCTGGTTTGGTCCTGTTCTAGTCCCGGTTTGGACCTGTTCTAGTCCCGGTTTAGTCCTGTCCTACTGCTGATTTAGTCCTGTTCTAGTCCCGGTTTGGTCCTGTTCTAGTACCGGTTTAGTCCTGTTCTAGTCCCGGTTTAGTCCTGTCCTACTGCTGGTTTAGTCCTGTCCTACTGCTGGTTTATTCCTGTCCTAGTCCCGGTTTAGTCCTGTTCTCGTCCTGGTTTCGTCCTGTTCTAGTCTTGGTTTGGTCCTGTTCTAGTCCCGGTTTAGTCATGTTCTCGTCCTGGTTTCGTCCTGTTCTAGTCTTGGTTTGGTCCTGTTCTAGTCCCGGTTTAGTCCTGTTCTCTTCCTGGTTTGGTCCTATTCTAGTCCTGGTTTGGTCCTGTTCTAGTCCCGGTTTAGTTCTGTTCTAGTCCCGGTTTGGTCCTGTTCTCTTCCTGGTTTGGTCCTGTTCTAGTCCTGGTTTGGTCCTGTTCTAGTCCCGGTTTAGTTCTGTTCTAGTCCCGGTTTGGTCCTGTTCTAGTCCTGGTTTGGTCCTGTTCTAGTCCTGGTTTGGTCCTGTCCTAGTCCCGGTTTGGTCCTGTTCTAGTCCCGGGTTGGTCCTGTCCTAGTCCTGGTTTGGTCCTGTCCTAGTCCCGGTTTGGTCCGGCCACCCCCCCAAAAGCGCTGTCCCTATTCCAGTTGCAGTATAAGTAAATAGTCAGCAAAGTCCTCCCGACCGTTCACAAACGAATAAAAATGAAAACGAGATATCTGCTGGGCTGGTTTAATATTTTCTGATGATCGCATAATTGCATTTAAGTCAGCCAAGGTCAATCAACATTGTCATGATTATTAATACGTACTCTTTCCTAATCACAGCATAATTATAGTCAGAGATAATGAATTTGTCATAACTAAGTTTTATCTGAGCCCTGCAGTGAGAAATCTGACATTAGTAATACATCTGAGTTTGTGTTTTCTGCTCTTTTGTTTTATGAAGAAAATCAAATCCAAATGAATTTAAGTAACCAAATAAACATTGATGAGTTGTTTTAGCAGGACGCTTGAACACATACTGCAATTTGTAAAGATTGTAAAGCAAATTTTTGTTTTTCTTTACATTTATAGGCGTAACATGAGCTAGTAGTCGTTGTGTTTTAGTGTTCTTACGATATTACTCATCATTTCAAACTCGATTTCGATGCACAATACCAATTCTGATACCACGATGATAATAATTTAAAAAAATGTGATTTTCAACATTAAATCGTAGTTCTTTCTTTCTTTCATATTGCCATTTAATTTCATTTTCATTAATTTATGCATTTATTAATTTTGAGCAGGTCAATGAAGGAAATAAATACATGTAACCAATATACAGTCAAATACTTTTTTTTTTTTGCTCGAAAAGGAGTGGGAAAAAGAAAACTTATTGAATCCCACCCCTGTCTTCCAAAACATAACTTAAATTATTGATTAGCTTCCTTATCAGTTCAGTTGAAAAACACACACACAAAAAACCCTTCTTATTTACGATGGCTTTTAACACTTAGTGGCCCTGTGACACTTTCTTTATTTTAATGGTGTAATGTGTTTTATTGACCTATTTGTGTGATACTGTTTTTTATCTTGTTTTTAATGTTGTATAGCACTTTGGTCGACTTTGGTTGTTGGAAGGTGCTATAGAAATAAAGCTTGATTGATTGACAAAAACAAAACAATGGCAAATTCCATTCTTGTACAAAAAAACAAAAAACTTTTGATCATGGACAATAAATTACATATAAGTTGTTTCTATCAGGAACATTTAAAGACCACAACAAGTAAACATACCAGCAATGGTAAGCACAAAAAATACCAACAATGGTAACACTGCTGCTCAAGACTCACCTTTTTAAAACTGCTTTTAATGGTTCTTAATGTTTAATGTTTTGTCTGATTGTTTGTTTTATTACCTGTTTTATTACTGATTTTACCTTCTGTACAGCGTCTTTGAGTGTCTTGAAAAGCGCTTTATAAATAAAATGTATTATTATTATTATTATTATTATTATTAACACACCTACAGTAACACACATACATAACGCCAACAATAAGACAACAGCAGATACCAAAGCACAAAACTGATACAGAAAAGTGCTATTTGATGATTCATTCAAACTCGTCTCTCTGTATTCAGACCAGACCATGTCTTTATACAAGAACTTAAATTTGTGAATATTTTGGCAGAGCTTTTGCTGTAAATCCAGACCATTTCACATTTTTACCCCACATACAGTCACACAGAAACTTTTACCAATGGTTCTAACATTAGGCAAAATGAAGTTTCCATAACCTCTCAAATTATAAATGCCATGTGGTCTTATATGTGTGTAATCCCTAAGTGACGTGTACATTCTTCAATATAGATTAAATTATTAAAATAAAAGTCATAAAATGTTACCATACCCATCACGAAATCTATGGGGAACACAGTAGCATTGTCAAAAGTATCAAAAATCTGATATTAATCGATAAGAAAATCAGTCTTGAAACTAGATACTCATTGGAGCAGGTATTGATATTAAAAAAGTCACATTCACGGGACAAAAATGAAACTTAGTTTTAGAATTCTAACAAGTATAAAAGCACACAGACTAGTATACATGGACCACTAGGGAACCTACGTGGACCACTGAGGGATTACACAAATATAACACCACATTAAAAAAAATAATAATATAAAAAATATGATATTTCATGTTGAAAATTCCATTCTATTGTCTAAATCAGACCCGGGCATTTCAAGGCCCGGGGGCCAAATACGGCCCGTGAGCCGACTCTGACCGGCCCGTGAAAGGTTGCTTGGAATTAAGAAAATAAAACCTACTTTTCAAAATTGTACATAATGCATTTGTACTGATGATCATCTGTCGGACGTGCTTCACATCTCCACCTCAAACATGAAACCCTAACAGAGGCTAGATTTCTCTCACTGATCAAGAAAAAAAAAAAACACTAAAACATGCTAACTTGTCAATGTTAGCATGTTTTTTTTCTACTCAGTTTAGCAGTTGGACAGAAACATTTTGTGACATATTATTGTCACATATATCATATAATATATGTCATATATAATACTACGTATTGTATTATATCATACAAAGACATTTTGGTGTCCTAATACAAAGTTAAGTAAGTTAAACTCAGAAAGCATTGTGGGGTTAATGTGACTGAAAAAGAGTTACAAATGTTTCACGTTGACTATTGTTTTGAATTATTCTACTGAATAAATTCAGTTTTTGTAAAACCTCACTCTCTTATTACTTAGTAATAACACAGAACTTATCAAAGATCAAAGTCGGCTTTATTGTCAATTCTGCCATATGTGTTCAAAGATACAGTGAATCGAAATTTCGTTTCTCTCTGGCCAGGTAGTGCAAAAAGACAGTGTTGTCTTTGTTAGTCTCGTTGTGTCATGGAACTTTCGATTTTTTGGATTTTGATCAGTCTTTGTTATTAAAGAACTTTAACAGCAGTCCTGCATTTTGGGTCCTCTCTCTGTTTCAACATGAGGTGGAACGGAGCATTTTGAGCTTTGGAGATGTAGACAAACAAATAATAAACGATTACTCAAATGTGTGAATGAAATGAAATGAGTCAGTTTTGCACAATATAGGACGTTTAACGTGAAACACTGATATACAGCTCTGGAAAACAATAAGAGACCACTGCATTTTTTTCTGAAATCAGCATCTCTACATGTATTACAGCCATTCCATTCCAGCGTCTGTTGAATTCCAACACAAACACAAAGCTGAGCTACTTCAGTTCTTGCACCAGGAGTGGAATAAAGTCACCCAAGAACAATGTGAAAGACTTGTGGAGAGCATGCCAAGACGCATGAAAGCTGTGATTAAAAATAAGGGTTATTGCACCAAATATTGATTTCTGAACTTTGAACATTAGTATTATGTTGTTTTAAAATGAATTTGATCTTGTTTCTTTACATTGTTTGAGGTCTGAAAACATGTATCTTTTTTGTTATTTTGACCATTTGTCATTTTCTGCAAATAAATGCTCTAAACGAGAATATTTTAATTTGGAATTTGGGGGAAATGTTGTCAGTAGTTTATAGACTCAAACAAAAATGTTCCTTTTGCCCAAACACATACCTATAAGTAGTAAAATCAGAAAAACTGATAATTTTGCAGTGGTCTCTTATGTTTTTCCAGAGCTGTATATTGTGACACACACTGGTCTAGTTATAATAAACAAAATGTCTTCTTTGCTCCACTGACTCTTCTTAAATCTATTTTAGGGAGGGGTCTTCTTCACCATTGCTCTGTCCAGACTGACCCGGTGCTCTGCCCTGATCAGGACCTTCATCACCCCTGCGCTTCATCCTCTCCTCCTCGTCTCAACCCCCAGACCCATAACCCCCCCTCCCCCTCTACTGTACAGGATGCCCCGCCGGAACAAGACCAGAAATGCCCCCGCCGTGGACTCCTCTGCCCAGGTCCAGACCGACGCACCGCCTGAGCCAAGGGATGAGGAAGCCCCACCGGAGGAAGAGGAAGACCAGAATCTAGGGGACAGCGAGATTGTCAAGTCCCCCAGTGACCCCAAACAGTACAGGTAAGAGGCCAAGTACTGACAAATTGTACCTGCTGTTACCACATTTCAAAAGACCAAAGGAGATGTGGCCAGTGCACTGAAAGGAAAGGAAGGATCACTTTTAGTAATAGGTGTGACAACATTTTACAATTCCTGTAGTTTAAAATGGAGCTGGAAGACTTGTCAGTGGTAGAATTTGAGCTTTTTAAAGTGCCTATGAGAGGTTGGCAGGGCTGGACTGGGACAAAAAAAACAGCACTGGTATTTTTTGGCTTAGATCAGCCCCTCATAATTAGCGGAGCACAATGGACTAATTGATCTTTGTGTCTCCATTACTACCAACATTACTCCAACATTACTACCTCCTTACCTGCTGTGCCTGTGCGACACTTCCTTGGTCACTCTGTCCCTCGGGTTCCCTGTCCACAGTCTCTGGCTGCTCCTCTCCCTGTCCACCTTTAACCTGCAGAGGACGTGGAGGCTCCAGCCCCTCCAGAGAATATGTCTGTTATTTTAGAACATTTTGCAGCGTCTATAGTGAGATTTTAGCCCGTAACTTCTCCACACCCCCTTTCTGCCGCTTCTCCATGTTTCCTCGCTCAACACTGAAACTGGGATCAGCGCAGAGAAAGGGGTGGGATCGCTCTCTTAAGCTTCTATATCCTGATTGGTTTAGTCCACTGTCTGTATTGAAGATGGACCAATGGGCCGCCCCCTCTAAATTGTGGGCCAGTCTCTAAGTAAAAAAAACAAACAAATAAAACCGCGTCGGCCCACTGGGAAAATGCCAGAGGGGTATTCCACGAACGTCGCTAAACATAGCGCCGACTAAGTGCTAAGTCCTCGCCTGACCTAGCCGTAACTTAGACGAAAGCCTGAAGCCGTTCCACTAACGCATTTCAGCTGCGCCTCAGCAGCGCTAAGTTCAGTCAGGCCTAAGCAGGCCGGGCCTAGACGCGTGCACGGGATAAATAAGAAGCCCTGAACAAGCGACTGTCGAAGATTCGGGCCGATTATTTTGGCGCATCAGAACAGAAGTTGCTTTTGGAACTCTACAACACATTTGCAATAACCAAGGCGAGAGACATGGCGTGGCAGAAGATCGCCGAGCGCTTAAATATGTAAGTTCAGTCCTATAACAGTGCTGAATGTTTAGTTTTTTAACTATGTTTTTCACCATTGATGTCAACACTAATCCGTGGTGCAGGGGAAAAGTTACGGTCTGGTGTGTGGGAGGTGTGAGTTC
Source organism: Paratrypauchen microcephalus (assembly GCA_036785185.1). NCBI lineage: Eukaryota > Metazoa > Chordata > Actinopteri > Gobiiformes > Gobiidae > Paratrypauchen > Paratrypauchen microcephalus. Next base: position 3,783,399 of record JAVJIX010000085.1, read on the forward strand.
GATTCTCATGGTGGGCAGTTGGTGTCATAAATATTATATATTTGTAGAGCAGTCTTGTCAGTTGTAATTTATTGGACGTTGGAGATGTTAAATTGCGAAGGATTTTCAAATAGGCGGTAATATGACGATACGGCGGATCGATAAAGTTAGGTATTTATTGAATGGGAGTTATGAGTTATGAATGGGGGGTATTTATTGCTAGGCAACGCCCTGATCAAAGATCCTTGATCTTTATGTACCTTTGATCTGATATAGCTGCAAGCAGCAATGTGGGGCCAAGCACCGAAGGTTCATGTAGGCCACATGCAGGGTCTGACAGGGTCTAACAGGGTCTGACAGGGTCTGACAGGGTCTGACAGGGTCTAACAGGGTCTGACAGGGTCTAACAGGGTCTGACAGGGTCTGCACCGTACATCAGATGGGCGTAAATTTTGGTGTAGATGAGCTCAAGACATTGGAGATGTTAAATTGCGAAGGGATTTTTGATATCTTGTAAGATGACAAAATGGCGGCCTGATGAATTTTGCTACCATTTGAAAGTGCCAAATTCAATAGGAGGTGTGTCACCACTTCATTTAGCAGGGGTTTAAAAGCCTGGAACCCCATAGGCTCATGTATATTGTGACTATGAAAATTTTCAAGCAAATTAAATGGTAGTTTGGCATAGCGCCACCATATGGTAGGCAAAGCTTAGCCCCCTAAACACAAAGTAGGTCACGGTTAGCATACCACTTGAGCCAACCACACAAAATTTGGTATAGCCTTGTATATGATGAAGAGAAACATTTTTATGCAAATGAACTGCCCCGTATGTCATAGTGCCACCATGTGGTAGACAAGGGAACTGTAAAAAAAATGCACTGAAGCTGCTGCTGTGCTGTAGATTGACATGACATCTTGTGCGGCTGAAAATACTTTGTATTGCTGGCATGGAGCATGCCCCCCCCATCCCCATAGGCCACAGGTGCGAGGTCCCGACCAACGTCGCTTGCGGCTTTAATTTTATTTAAATTAAATTCATTAACATTTGTGTCATATGTGGCAAATGTAAATTTGTGAAAATATAACACAAAAATTGACTTGCGCATGAATCAAACCCGTGACGCCCACACAAAAGACGGAGGACGTAACCACTCCACCAAAGTGTTTCGTGAAAAGCTCTGGAATTATTCTATGTGTTAATGTCATAAACACAGCAGTTCAAAAAGCATATTTTTTAAATTACTGGAGATTTGTCAAGAACCAAGAATGTAAGGTAATTTGTTTTTTTGCTGATATTGTTTTCGGACAACACAGATACTCATGCGGGAGGTGTGCGGAACTGTTTGTTTGACACTCTGTTTACGTCAGGTACGTATTCTCTGCGACACGGCCTGATTTATCCGCATCTTTAGCCTGCCCGGTACCAGACTTTCCGCTAAAACCATGTTGCCCCAGTAACTCAGCGGGGACTAAGTTTAGTGAGCGTCGTGGAACCGAGCTCTCACTAAAACTAGAGCCAACTGTCGAATAAAGCCGGGCTTTGCACTTAGGCTACGTTCACACTGCAGCCTTAAACGACCCAAATCCGATTTTTTTGCCTCTATGCGACCTGTATCTGATCTTCTAATGACAGTGTGAACGACACAGATCCGATTTTTTCAAATGCGATCCAGGCCACTTGGATATGTGGTCCTAAATCCGATACATATCCGATCTTTTGACATGCGACTTCAGTCTGAACGGCCAGGTCGCATTCATCCGACCTGAGTGTGTTTCCTCCAATGAGAGTGGTACAAGTAGGCGTTCACAAATGTGCACAAACGTTCTTCTCGTCATGCGAAAATAGTATATAAACTCGTATCAGTGAAGCGGCGAAGCACGTAGCAATCCCACCCCTCCTGCCTGTGACTCCGCACCCACATGTTCCTTTCTGCAGACGTTGCTGCCACTGCCCCGCAAAACGCTGTGGCCAAAAACCTTGTCCTTCTCCGTCTCCTCCTTAAAACAAATAAGCTGTACATGTTTTGGCTCCGGTACGAAAGCAACTTTAGGCTACTTCCGTAAACATTGAGCGCGTTCGCTGCGTGTGACGTCATCGTGTCCTCCAAGGCGCATGCGGGACACTTTTGGGGAGTTTAGCGTTCACACTGGAGATTGCATACAATTCGCATTTAACTGGAAATGTGAACGGCCTCGCAAAAAAATCGGATTTCACAAAAAAATCGCAATTGAGCATTAAGCCCTGCAGTGTGAACGTAGCCTTAGTAGCTTTCGTGGAATACCCCTCTGGTATGCCCGATCCAGGCCTGGAGGTTGGACTTCTTAAGGTCATTATTTTTAAGATTTAGCTAAAAACTGTATAATTCTTTTCTCATTTTGGCCATTTTTTACATATAAAATTTCACTTCTTGGATGGAAATCAGGACATCACATTGGGGAATTCCATAACTGTTACCAGCAACTGTGTCGTAGACTAGGCCAAAACTCCTCCACTGTACACAGAAATAAATATTTGACAAATACAATTTTATGAAAACACCTTTATTTTGTTGGAATCATATTTAAAGTTTCAGAAAAGTGTATTTCTCACATGTAAATTGTGTTGAACTTATGGATAAAATTTTCCATAGAGTGTTATTAAAATAGAACTTGGCACATTTAATTTTCATTTTCAATATATTTTTCAACTTTTCTTCACAAATTGTTTCTTGATTGGTGTAAAACTATAATTTATATTTATAACAGGTATTATCCCACCAAATTAAGTCAACATTTGGGAATTTGAGCTGTTTAAAGTGCATATAAAGTGCCTATATTGGAGTACTCATTTCACAAAAACACACCTAAGATCATTATATTTAAGATTTAGCTAAAAACCATATAATTCTTTTTTTTATTTTGGCTATTTTTGATGTATAAAATTTTACTTCTTGGTTGGAAATCATGACATCAGGCAAGGGAATTTCATAACTGCTACCACCAACCATGTTCCATGTTTAAAAGTTTCAGAAAAATTTGTTGTTGGAGGATTTCTGAACAGAACTTTCTACTTCCTGTAATTTTCAACATATTTTTAAACTTTTCTTCACTAATTGCTTCTTGATTGGCGTAAAACTATAATTTATATTTGTATTCCACTAAATTAAGTCCAAATTAGTCCAAATTAGCATCTTCTCTGTTAGCATAATAATCAAAAGTGAAATCATATCAATCTTCAAAATGTGGTGCCTTTTATTCAACTAAAAATGCGTGATTTTTTGACAATTGAAAAGACTAAAGCTAAAATATTTAAATGGCAAGTTTGTGGACCCAATTCCTTACAAATATTGATAAGGTTAAACATTTTATAGATTTTTATATTGGGTATTTCTTTCAAATACAGTGAATCTCCCATAGAACCTTCCATCTGAAATGCATCATTCCATCATCAAATTGTAGAACATAATTTTTGATTTTTCTCAAAGTTTTTATTAATTTTATGGGATAATACATGCTGTAAATTTAGACCCTATACTATGCTGTACTATAGTTTTACACCAATCAAGAACTAATTTGTGAAGTTGAAAAATATGTTGAAAATGTGAGTTTTCTTTAGAGTTTTGATGACATGACACTGGGGAGAATTCTGTCTAAAAGTTCAGCACACTTTACACACAAAACTATTTTTCGCAACACTTTAAATATTATTCCAACAAAATAAAGCTGTTTTATTATTTTATTTGTCAAAAATCATCATTTCTGTGTATATTCGAGGAGTTTTGGCCCAGTGTACATGACGTCATGATTTCAAACCCGGAGGTAGAATTTAAAACCTAAAAAAGTTGCCAAAAAATTGGGAAAGAAAAGTGTAAAATGTTTTCTAAAATCTTTGAAAAATTAGTAGTTCAACCTGTCATAGGGAATTTAATTTAACCTACAAGAATTACAGAAAATGATGAAATACAGTCAAATATGAGTCACATTTTCAAGACGACACAATAGAAAAACGATATTTGGGCAAAGTTACGTACGGCCAAAACCTTGAATTAACTTTTTGAATAATGATATGTAGTAACAAAAACTGCACATAGTAAATGGAGCTGTAAAATTATCACAATTGAATCAAAACTGGCAAATCGCAAAGGATGGAGGTTTTGAAGTACCATAATTATCCTCCACAAACAATAAAATCTCCCGTCTTATGCTGCGTAAAGCCTGCTAACCCCCGAGTTTGGATCTGTACAAACATTCTTCTTGTATTAGTTTTGTTTCTATTCCAGTCTTTTTGTCACTTCTTCTGGACACGTTTAAAATGCCAACTTTGAACAGAATCTTTTTTATTAAAACATAAATCGCAAATCTTCATGTCCAGAGATCCGGTTGTCGAGGCCCCTGCCTTCGACGGCCACCCAAATCTCCATGCACCAGCCCCCTATGGATCCTCCTGCGGGTGGTGGGAGGATGGAGCGTGAGATTGACAGGCGGATCGGTGCAGCGTTGGCAGTGATGTGGTCGTTGTACCGGACCGTTGTGGTGAAGAGAGAGCTGAGCCAAAAGGCAAAGCTCTCGATTTACCGTCAGTCTACATTCCTCCCCTCACCTATGGTCATGAGCTTTGGGTAATGACCAAAAGGACAAGATGGGAGAAGATCGCAAATCTTATCACAATACTTGTCACGAAAAAGACGCAATTAATTATTTTAGTAGTAAATTAATTGTCTAACACCATCTTAAAAAGGTAGCAAAGTATAGCATCGCTGGCTATGCTGTCAGGAAGTTCCAAAAACAACTTATTTTAATGGTAATTTATACCCAAGATAAAAAGAGATCAGGTCAGTATTTGGGTAATCTAGCTCATTTATTCCCTGTAGTAAATAGTTGTCAGCATATATCTAGTTTTTTGTAAGCAGTCGCCACAGAGACCGAGCTACGTACTTTGTAAATGGGGACATGGGAAAATATAGAACACGTACAGTTTAAAACAAAGTGTACATGATTTAATTTAGTTACTACACGTTATATATTCTCCATTTAACCATACAGATATGTCCAGACAGGATTAATGATATAATATGGTCACAATATCACAATAAACATCACTTTATGAGACATTATGAGTTCATTTGTATTGTGCATTACAACTTTTACAACTCAGCTTATTGGTATAATATAAAGGTATTTCATCATCATTAAGGTACTCAAAGTTGTATTTAGATTCATGCTTGTTAGATTAATCCTGTATTGTCCTGCATTTGAGGCTGGAGTGGTTGGAAAATTTGTTCTCACCTACCCCCTATCCACCCATTGCTCTGTACTTCAGACTCCGAGTCAAATATGTAGGATTCAATATCTTAGAACCATTTCTCAAAAGTTAAAACATGGAAATGGAAAAACTTGCCTCTGTGAAAAGAGGTGGGGCCCAACTCTAGCCCAGTTTTGAACAAGAAGCCAATTAACCTATCATTAAGATCAATATGGTATTATCTATATTACTATATGTATTACCATATAAGGTGGTAAGGCGCTGTACCTGATTTTTACTGTCTTAAATGTGTAAAGTAGTTCATTTTAAGCAGTTTGCAGTGGTCCAAAGTTATTCCTCACATCCTGATTAGTCAATGTGATTAGTTTATAATCATTTCTCTCAATTTTCCACACCAGAGCTGTTTGTTTGATGGAAAAACAACAAGCATGACCAACAACTAGCATGCTAATGTGCACGTCCTGATTATCTGACAGTAAAGCACATTGTAATTAAATGCACACAGCGGACTTGGGCTTGTACTTGTTTTAGTCCTGGTTTGAGCCCAGTTTACTCCTGATGGTTGGTGACTTGGTTTAGTCCTGATTTAGTCCTGTCGTAGTCCTGTCCTAGTCCTGTTCTAGTCCTGTTCTAATCCTGGTTTAGTCATGTTGTAGTCCTGGTTTAGTCCTGTGTCAGTCCTGTCCTAGTCCTGTCCCAGTCCTGTCCTAGTCCTGTCCCAGTCCTGTTCTAGTCCTGGTTTAGTCATGTCTGTGAGTGCAGCGAACCGACTCACTAGCCTCGGCCTCGGTGTTTCTTGAAGTTTCTTTCCGACGCGTCACGTAACGTAAAATAAAGAGTCTTGAATCAAAAGTTTGTCTTTTCTATCTTTAATAAAGTGAAGGTCATACAGAGTTGATAAAAGGGAATAAAGAAGGAAACGGAAGAAGGAATTTCTGATGGCTTGTGGTTTTCCTATGCGTGTGGTGCAAGGCTCTGTATGTGTTGTGACGTCGTCCTTGACGTCCTTGCGTGTCGTATAGTGGTGAGTTCCTGCCTGTCACTGGGAGACCGGGCTCTCTTGTACTTCTTGGCTCCCGACAGGACTCACCCTATGTTTCGATGTCGACGGTGCTTACTACTTGTTACATGACGTTTCACGTGACCTCCTTGTTATGTGACGTCCCACGTTGTTACGTGACGTTTACGTGACGATTACATGACGATTACATGACGGTCAAAAGACTGTGTAGCTTCTGTGGTCCAGGACGTCCTAATACCTCGTCATCTCTCGGCTCGGGGTAACCCCCTGGCCACCAGACCGCGGCTTCTATCCTTACGTAGCGTAGTCGTTTCTTCTTGTGTGTGTATATGTGTGTGTCTTGGTGTGGTGTCTTGTCTTGTGGTGGTCTTCTGTTCTTCTGTGTCTTGTGTCTTCTGTGTCTTGTGTCTTCTGAAGACAGAAGTCTTCTGTGTTGTGAGCCGTGTGTTCCCTACGTCTGAATATATACCAAGCAGGATCAAGGATAAAAGATCAAAGAATAAAGGATCAAAGCAAGCCAATCAGAACGCGTCTTTTCCACATCAAAGCGGGCAGACGCCATTTTGAGAACAGAATACAGAAACGAAAACAAAATGGCTCCCACACTTACAGAATGTACGAAATGGCTCTTACATATCCCGGACCCTAATTGGCTATGCTTTAGCAAGATAACAGGAGAAGTTCAATTTGTCAACTGGACAAAGTTTGTTTGGTTGAAAACGTTTCGCCGCTCATCCGAGAGGCTTCGTCAGCTCTAATAAGAATACTGGTAAGACACTTGCTTATATCTTGCTGTAGGGAGGAGCTACCTAGCTAACTACTTTCCGGAACTATCTCATTGGTTTCCGTCTTTTGTTTCTCTGGCGTCTAGCTTAACAATCCCTATTCATCCCTACACGGCTGTTTTTCACACCTCTGGCAGGCGTGTAGGGATGAATAGGGATCGTTAAGCTAGACGCCAGAGAAACAAAAGACGGAAACCAATGAGATAGCTTAGGTAGCTCCTCCCTACAGCAAGATATAAGCAAGTGTCTTACCAGTATTCTTATTAGAGCTGACGAAGCCTCTCGGATGAGCGGCGAAACGTTTTCAACCAAACAAACTTTGTCCAGTTGACAAATTGAACTTCTCCTGTTATCATGGATTCTACCTGGACGACTGAGGGACTTTTCACGTATGCTTTAGCAAGTCAATTACTAACTTTTAGAGCCGTTTACTAATTTTAAATTTAGAGCCGTTATATTTCACGAACATTTTTCTTTAAATAGGTTAAGCTTTCTCTTCTCATTTCTTTTACAAGTAAGTATACTTTTCACAAATTACAGAGCATATTGGACATGTGGTAAGTCCTTCTCTTCTTCAGTCTTCACCCTGCAAGAGACACAACTTAGTTATGGGCCTTTGTGCAATACTCGTCTTCGTCTGGACTTCGGCACTGCGGACCATCCCCTTGGAGTCTGGCATAACCTTGGTGATTCTGCCCAACAGCCAGGAATTTCTTGCCAGGGATGGATCAAGGACAAGGACGACATTTCCGACCTTAAAGCTTCTCTTCGTTCCAAGCCACTTTTGCCGCTCTTGAAGCAGTGGCAAGTACTCTCGGGTCCACCTCCTCCAATACCGTTGCCTTAACCTTGCCAGGATATGATTTCTGCCGCCGTGTCCTGTTTCCAGATGGATGTGGTGAAGAATAAGGTGGGTTGTTCTGTGTTGTTTACTGAGTAGGGTGGGAAGCTTGGCTTCCCCAGGTGTCGCTGATCTGTTCAGACGCCCCCCTATTCTAAACTTTTCTCTTTCTTTCTCTTTCTTTGATGGTACACCCGGTAGTGCGGTATGTACCATACTCTTCGGCTCAGCTGTTCATCTGGGGCTCTTGTGGCGTATCCTTTCTCTAGGATCTTGGTCATCAAATCTTTGCACTTCAGAAAGAAGTCTGAAATGCTGATGAGTTTCCTCTTCAAGGGGTCGAGTATTTGCTCGGTTATACCTCGGTTGCCTGGCATCTCCATGCAGTCATCCCTCAGTGCAGCAATGGCCATCCGAAAGATGTGCCAATGCGGTCACACCGCACACAAACTCCTTGTCATGTTGAGATGGCCCTTTCTTGTCCTCATGCCGGCGTTCTGGAAAAACTGCTTCGTAATGCATGTCTTCTTTGGTCGACACAGAGATGCGAATAACGAAGTTCTGTTTTTCGGCGTCATTGAATTCTTTCTTTTGGCATCCGCTGGCAGGCCCAATGAACCTAGGGCCGCCTTCACGGCATGCGGTCCGTTGTTTTGGCTGTTGATTATCTCCCATGACCTTTTAGCCTTATGAAACCAGATCCTACATGACATGAAGCTCTCAATCTTCGAGCCTCCCAAGGCGCGATCGGCTGGACCCCGAGAGGTGTCAACTCTCCAGCTCCACTGAGCTCCTGTAGCAGCCCCTCTGACAAAGGAAACACGGCTCGCCACAAATATCTTGAAACGGAGAGCGTCATCTTCACTGTATCTCAGTACTGTTGTGCTATCCGTCCCGAGGACCAAATCCGTCAGGGGGAGTGGAAGTTCTTCCTTCAAAATTTGGTCAGTCTTGACTGAGATCATTGCAGCCGTCAATTCCATCCTAGGGATTGTAACCTGCTTAAGAGGAGCGACCTGGGACTTCTTCACCAAAAGGCAATCATGTTTCTCCTCTTGCCCATTCTTCAACAAGAGGTACGACACAACCCCATATCCATCTTGACTTGCGTTTGAGAAATGATGGATTTGTGCACACTTTGTGGGCCCGAATGTGTTTGACTTAAAGGGATATGCCACCCCCAGGTCAAACTTGGGCATCTCCCCACAGTCCAGAGACTAAAATAAGTGATGGAAAGCGTTTTCCTGGTCACCCAGCCACTGTCCGAGTCTGTCAGCACTGACCGCCGCGCGCAGCTGCAGCTACTCCGCGTTAGACTGGAGTCTAACGTCGCCAGAGAAAGATTTCGGCCAAAAGGAATTAATTTGCTCGTTGCTTTTCCCAATTACTTTCTGTGTAGTGCGCATTCATATCGAGTGCAAATAAATGCGCAAATCAACACGGAGAGCTTGAGTTGGTAATTTTGGGTGGGAACTATTTTTCAGTGTGGAAAAACAGAGCCGAAGCACACACCACGCTGCGTAACAGGGGAACTCCCAACGTGGTGCGTAACAGGGATTCCCCTGTGTGCTTCAGCTGTGTTTTTCCGCACTGTAAAATAGTTCCCACCCCAAAATGACCAAGGCAAGCTCTCCGTGTTGATTTGCACATTTATTTGCACTCGAACTGAGTTAGCCCTAAAAATGCTATCCTCCGGTTTAATTGCATTTTGCTCTTTATCCGTGACCCTTTCAGCATTTGCGATGCATTCCTTCGTTTCATTGTCGTTTCGTTGCTTGGTTAGCTGTGACAAGATTCCGCTTCTCTCGTATTTCAGTTGCTTTACTTTCCGCTCAATATCTGCTTTATAGCAGTAGTCGGACAGCGCGTCAGCACTCGCTCCTGACATCATGGTTCCCGTATACATCCTTAGCCTGTGACAATTCCTCGAATTCCTCACAGCTTCTAACTCTTCCTAACTTTCATCAACACTCGGGAAAGGAGTTATTGGATGTGTCTTTAGGGTATGTACTTCTATTTCCGGTAGCTAGCAGACTAGTAAAACTGAGAAGAGAATTGTCAGACCTGACCCAGGGAACGCTTGCTTCAGCTGTAGATGGAGTTTCTTGCTGGTTCAGATGGTTCTTTCTTCAACCAAGTCTCCTGACTTGATGCTGATTCTTTTGACTTTGATGTTTAGTCTTTTGACGTGATGCTGTAGACTTTGACCTGATGTTGCTTATTAGTCTTTTGACTTAAAGTGTGAGTGCAGCGAACCGACTCACTAGCCTCGGCCTAGGTGTTTCTTGAAGTTTCTTTCCGACACGTCACGTAACGTAAAATAATGAATCAAAAGTTTGCCTTTTCTATCTTTAATAAAGTGAAGGTCATACAGAGTTGATAAAAGGGAATAAAGAAGTAAACGGAAGAAGGAATTTCTGATGGCTTGTGGTTTTCCTGTGCGTGTGGCGCAAGGCTCTGTATGTGTTGTGACGTCGTCCTTGACGTCCTTATAGTGGTGAGTTCCTGCCTGTCACTGGGAGACCGGGCTCTCTTGTACTTCTTGGCTCCCGACAGGACTCACCCTATGTTTCGATGTCGACGGTGCTACTTGACGTTCTTCTTTGCTGTACGTATGTGCCTTGTAGCGGTGCGTATTCCCGTCTGTCACTCGGGAGACCATGCTTCGTATGCTCCCGACGGGAATCCGTCTTACTTACTTGTTACATGACGGCTTCTATCCTTACGTAGTGTAGTCGTTTCTTCTTGTGTGTGTATATGTGTGTGTCTTGGTGTGGTGGTCTTCTGTTCTTCTGTGTCTTGTGTCTTCTGTGTTCTGTCTTCTGTGTTGTGAGCCGTGTGTTCCCTACGTCTGAATATATACCAAGCAGGATCAAGGATAAAAGATCAAAGAATAAAGGATCAAAGTGAGCCAATCAGAACGCGTCTTTTCCACATCAAAGCGGGCAGATGCCATTTTGAGAACAGAATACAGAAACGAAAACAAAATGGCTCCCACACTTACAGAATGTACGAAATGGCTCTTACATATCCTAGTCCTGGTTTAGTCCTGTCCCAGTCCTGGTTTAGTCCTGTCCCAAGTCCTGTCCTAGTCCTGTTCTAGTCCTGATATAGTCCTGTCCCAGTCCTAGTCCTGTTCTAGTCCTGGTTTAGTCCTGTCCCAGTCCTGGTTTAGTCCTGTCTCACTCCTGTCCTGCTCCTGTCCCAGTCCTAGTCCTGTTCTAGTCCTGATTTAGTCTTGTTCCAGTCCTGGTTTAGTCCTGTCCCAGTCCAGGTTTAGTCCTGGTCTAGTCCTGGACTAATTTTGTTTTAGGTCGTTTTCACACCTGCCGTGTTTGGTTCGCTTAAAACGAACCAGAGTTCATTTGCTCCTTTAATTCGGACCTTTTGGGCTGGTGTGAATAAAAACCAAAAGTCTCGATCCGGAGCAAACAAGCGGACCGAGACCACCTAAAAAGGTCGGTCTCGGTCCGGTTCCATACGAATCCTGGTGCGGTTCGTTTGAGGTGAGAATGCAGACCGGACTCGATCCAACACATGTTGGCTTTTTGTACTTAACGAGCTCCCGTCGTATGTCAAGCATTATGGTATGGTATGGTATTGATGGTAAAATAGTGTAAACCTCACGATGCTGCTCAAACATTTGTGCAAACTGTATAAACTGAGCAAACCATATCGCTAAGGCTAGATTGAAAACAGCACGTAACACCATTATTCTTCTCCTTCCGGGTTTGGACACCGACAGGGCTCATTCTGTCCAATGGCTGAGCGACCTCAGCACATGTGCTTTTGTTTATAGATGTTAGTTCGCTTGGGGAAAAACTGCAGTGTGAAAGCGAACCGCACCAAAAAAAAAAAAAAATTTGGTCCGGACCAAAGCAAGTGAACTTTCCTGGTGTGAAAACGACCTTAGTCCCGGTTTAGTCCCCATCTAGTTCAGGATTAGTTTTGAACCTAGTCCCAGTTTAGTCCCAGTTTTGTGCTTTATCTGCAAGTTTGAATACACATTTATTTAGACCTCAAGAGCTCAAATGGAAGAAATCGGGTACGGGGCCTTTAATCCTAAATACAATGTTTTATTAACAAGTCTTGATGGATCCTCCCATATTCCGTTCCTCTTCCATACTCGTCCTAAATCACACCCAGGGGCCTCCTCACAGTTAATGTCCCCGTGTCTTAAATACGTCTCCCTGTCCCTCTCCCAGATACATCAAGCTGGAGAACGGGCTCCGAGCGCTGCTTATCTCCGACTTCAGCGGCCCCGCCACGGAGCAGGAAGAGGAGGAGGAGGAAGAGGAGGAGGAAGAAGAAGAGGAAGAAGAGGAGGACGATGAGGAAGACGAGGAGGACGATGAGGAAGAAGATGGATGTGATGAAGAGGAGGAGGACGAGGGGAAGAGGAAAAGGGGAAATGCAGAAAAACAGGTACTAGAGTTAAATGTTTTTGTAAAGAGCTTAAAGTGGCCATGATGGGTTGGATTACTCAAAAACACGGCATTTGTTTACTGATCCAAAGGTTGGCGGTTCGAATCTCACACTCAACATATAAATACTGTATCGACTTACTGCTCGATACATGACAGATGGAACGATCGTTTGAAAATTTGGTTATTTTTCCTGTACAACGATGAGATTTGAGCTTTAAGTGTTGCATTCTATTATTTATTTATTGCAGCTCATGTTTTTTTATCAATATTGTACATTTAGAATCGTTTTTTGGGGGGGGTAATTCTGCTTTATAGTTTGATTTCAGTATCATTAATCATGTGTGTAGAATCCCGCAATCGTCCAGGCAGAATCCATGGCAAAAGGAGGAATTCAGTTTGTCAGAAATAGCCTTTTTAACTCCCCTCTCAAACTAATTCAACTGAAATTGGTTTGAGAGTTGCGTTAAAGAGGCTATTTTTGTCAAGAAAGAGAATCCTTCCTTCAACAGAAATGGAGGTCTCGGACATCATTTGTCTCCCATCTATAACTCTATCCTCAACCCTAAATCAAAACAAACAAAGAAAACAATAGGGCTGCAGGTCAGGTCCAGAGGTGTGAGAACACCCATTATGGCCCTGAATGGTTCTGCTAAAAAGACCCCACAGTCCACTCCCACTGCATATCTAATAGTCCCACCTAACTAACAGAAACTGTAAACAAGTAGGTGTGGTAGTTTCAAAGTACTTTCATTGTAGTTAGCTCCTCCCTTCAGGCAGATATAGGCAATGTCCACCAGCGTCTGACCAGAATTGAAGAAGCAGCTTGGATGAGCTGTGAAACATATCCGCCAAATAAACATAAACATAATAAGACAAATTGAATTGCTCCTTTTGCTATCGTTAATCATCTATATTTACTTCAGCAATATACCACACTTCAAAATTGGCAGTGTGATTACAGCTCCCACAGATGATCCTTGTTGTAAATTCTTTGAGTGCCTTGAAGGTTTTGGAAAAGTGTATTTACCATTTTACCTTCCATGCATGTTTCAGTCATTTAGCAATCTCACCTAGGCTCTTTTCTAACTCTCCTTATGGTTAGCAGTCGGGATGTAACAATGTCAAAATCCCTCGATACGATATTTTCACGATATGCCTTTCATCGTACGATATTTTGTGGAGCCTTGGAAAAGCCTTGAAAATGCCTTTGGTATTGTTATAATGTGAAGAATTAAGATTTAAAAGTGCTTAATAGGTTATTTCTTCATATAGTCTGTAGTTCCCTCTGTTCCCTCTGTTTTTTCACTAGGGGTGCACCATGGCAAGGCAAGTTTATTTGTACAACACAGTCATTCAAAGTACTTTCCAGATTAAGAAAGACACTGAAATTACAAAAAACAAAACAAAAAACAACACACATTAATTTAAGCAAAAAGACTTGTAATTCATGATGGTCCACAATATTAGTCCACAAGTCTTTTGACGATGCGTTTTCACAATATTTCAGATATTGTTACATCTCTAGTTAGCATTATGATTCTGTCCAATGCTAAGCTGCTGGTAAATACATCTACCACTCTACAGTGTCAGAAAACATTTGAATGAACGCTAAGGCTAGTATTTACCATCTTCAAATCTCCGTCAGTTTAACTTTAGAGCTCTAAGGTTAGGGCTATACAAATTTACTGTCCAGCTTGTTTTTGGACTCTGGGTGGAGGAAATGTGTTTGCTGGGGCACGAGTCATCTCTGTACTCGTATGTGACAGAGATGGTATTTTGCTTTGAATAGGTCAAAGTAAGTCATACAGCTCTGGAAAAACATAAGAGACCACTGCAAAATTATCAGTTTTTTCTGATTTTTCTACTTAAAGGTATGTGTTTGGGCAAAAGGAACATTTTTGTTTGAGTCTATAAACTACTGACAACATTTCCCCCAAATTCCAAATAAAAATATTATCGTTTAGAGCATTTATTTGCAGAAAATGACAAATGGTCAAAATAACAAAAAGGATACATGTTTTCAGACTGCAAAAAATGCAAAGAAACAAGATCAAATTCATTTTAAAACAACATAATACTAATGTTTACACTAAAGAAGAGTTCAGAAATCAATATTTGGTGCAATAACCCTTATTTTTAATCACAGCTTTCATATGTCTTGGCATGCTCTCCACAAGTCTTTCACATTGTTCTTGGGTGACTTTATTCCACTCCTGGTGCAAGAACTGAAGTAGCTCAGCTTTGTGTTTGTGTTGGAATTCAACAGACGCTGGAATGGAATGGCTGTAATACATGTAGAGAAAAGCAGTGGTCTCTTATTTTTTTCCGGAGCTGTATATGAAAATACTAGAATCATGAAAGGTATTATGAAGCCACGATTTGAGTTACGAACACAGAATGGCGATTTCCTGATTACCCCAACATTCTTTGCATACTACTGTGTTCTGTTCAGCTGATGTAGTCATGCAAAAGAACCAATGTATTTGTGCTGCAAGCGCTTTTGTGAGGAATTACAATAAATTTTCAAGGCAATTCAAATCTATTCAGTCTATTAACAGCAGCATCTATAGTACATGACAGTGCAAAACTCGTGTATGGATGAGTGCAGTTCTGGTGCCTTCGTCTGTCATCTTCAAAGCTGAAAAGATATAAAAGGGCCCATATTACGCTATTTTTTATCTATGTTATGTTTTAGGTTAGTTTTGTTTCATTCACACACGTTTAACACACACATCCTGCGTATTTAAGCTGAGTTCTTCTCTTAAACAGAAAACAACAACTGTAAGGTAAATGGTAGGGATATAACGGTATCCAAATCTCTCGATACGATATTTTCACGATATGCATCTCACTTTATGATATTTATTAAATAACAATATTTTATGGACGCTAACAAAAGTGAATATGCTACCGTTTCTGTCATAATCCAAATAATTAAACATTAAAATGCTTAATAACAGTTGCGTCATCATGCAGATTAGACTGAAACGGAGCAAAGGATCATGGTCTTTGTAGTTCCCTCTGTTTTTTTAGCTGTTGCTGCACCATTACAATGAATTTAAGCAGAGAAACTTGGCAAACGGTATTAGAGACTGAACGATGCGATATCACGATATTTAGATTACATCATTATTAAAAGGTAGCTGTTAATTGGAAAACTACTACTTCATGACATCACAAGGTGGAACAGAGCATTTGGAGCTGGAGTTGTATACAGACTAATAATAAAGCATAACTCAAACACGTGTGAATGAAATAAAATACAACTCCAGGTCTGTTTTTGATGTGGCAACAGTATTATACCATGGCTTAAGCTCACAAGAATGCATTCTGTGTAATATAGGACCTTTTTAAAGAGAATATTCCTAACATTTATCTCTGTATCAGTCTGCAGCTGCGCTCTGTGTCGGTGTGGGCAGCTTCTCTGATCCTCCTGACCTCCCTGGCCTCGCCCACTTTCTGGAACACAGTGAGTATTTCATAACATTTAATACGTCTCCATTGAAGTCCATGCTAAGATTTGTCAGCTTTATTTTAACTCTGGCAATGCACAGTCCGTCATTAGACACGTGTTAACTGCATGTAGCAATTACAGAGAAATATGATCATATAAAAGTTCCCTGTATCGATCTCTCAGTCTGGAGAGATGGTAGTGGTGATTCAGGGTGTTTCACACTTCTGCTTCTCTCCACTCGTTCTTCCTATTCATGGGTTTCAGAATGATAAAAAGTTTGGACTGTTGTCATAGCAATTGATAATTCAAAACAAAATATTAAAGATTTAGATTCTTATATATATATATATATATATATATATTTATAATACTATTTTTATATTATTATACATAAAGAAAATATAAAAATATAAAAAAAAATATATATATATATATAATGTAAAAAATGTAAAAAATATAAAAATGGTAATAAACTTCTAAATAAGTACCAATAACATTATTGCTAATAATAATAATAATAATGATGATGATAATAATAATAATTTATTGCTACTTATTTAGAAGTTTATTACCATTTTTATATTTTTTACTCTTTATGTTGTTATTATTATTGGGGCCACCTTCGGTGCTAGGGCACCATAGTGTTTCTACTGATTCTTATTATAAATTATTCCTCTAAACATGGGAGTCTAGGGCAACCCCTAGAACCGTCTGGTAAAAAGTTGTGAAATTTTGCATGCACATTCCAGCCAGTCTCCTCATTACCCACAGCAATTTATAGGCCCCCACCCCCAACCGTCTAGTGCCACCAGCAGGTCAAATTTGCAGAAATTTTCAGGAATTTTCTGCGTTGCTGGGCAACGTACCTAGCAACCTTTGATCTGTCTTTGATGTGTCTTTGATCTGTTAAACCTTGTTAGACCTTGTTAGACTCTGTCAGACCCTGTGAGACTCTGGGGTGCGCGCGGACACGTGCACCCGCTCATTGTGCTCAAATCCGTGATGGAGTAGCATGACTGGCGTGAGACCGCGCGTCCCAAGAGCCGTGCCCAAACTGTGCCTCTAAGTGCTAAGTGCTAAGTGCTAAAGCTAAGCGAACACGCACATCAAACCTCGACATGAACGAAAGCAAGAGCTGCACGAAACCAGGCAAAGAGCCGCACGCGTTCATTTAATCCTGGTTTAGACCTGGTCTAGTCCAGGTTTAGTCCTGGTCCAGTCCAGGTTTAGACCTGGTTTAGACCTGGCTTAGACCTGGTTTAGTCCATGTTTAGTCCTGGTCTAGTCCCGGTCTGGTCCCGGTCTGGTCCTGGTCTGGTCCTGGTCTGGTCCTGGTCTAGTTCCACTCTGGTCCCGGCCCCCCGCGTCCCCCATCTATAAAATCAATCGGCAAAGTTCCCTTAGCCAATCAGGACAATGTTACACTATTAAAAAAAAAAAAAGTTGCACTATGAAAAAAAGTTACAATAAAAAAAATTGAAAAAAACAAAAAAAACAAATCAGGAGTCAAAACACGTTTTGAAGACATTCAAAAATTAATTTTGCATGATTTTCTGTCTGTATAAAATGTTATCTCTATATAAATAAATATCGGTATAAATATTGGTATAAATATAAATATTGGTATCGGCTGATAACAGCATCATTAATATCGGATATCGGTATCGGCTAAAATTTTCACATTGGTGCATCCGTAATTATTCTATTACTACTTATTTAGAAGTTTATTACCATTTTTATAGATATATTTTTTTACTCTTTGTTGTAATATAATGTGATGTGTGAGCTACTGCGGAAGTAATTTCCCTTGTAGATCAATAAAGTTTGTCTAAGTCTAAGAATGGACAGCAGTCCTCAAAATGGCACCTTAAAACAGGAAGCTGAAACCCATGATTTTTGTGAATTATTATTATAGCATTAAAATTGTAATTTATGCTTAGGCTTTCTGGAACAACATATATTTTAGTGTTTCCCATGGGTTTTGTTCAGACAATGGCGGCACAGATACTTCTTATTTTTAGAATTCTTGTCACGTATTGTCTGTATTTCATATTTAAGCAGTCTTTTTGAACAGTGTAGTTGCTTTTTATGTGTTGTTGATAATACAAGGAGCAACAAAGGGAGATTAGAGATTTTGTTATGCCAATGTCTAGTCCCATGTTATTTAGACTGTGGGGAGAATTTTACACAATGTGGGGCATCATAGTCTGTTCTATTAATGGGAAACTGTATTTATTCTGACCAGTAAATTAAGCTGTATTAAAATACTGCAAAAAAAAAAAAAGAAAAAAATAAGAGCCCACTGCATTTTTTTCTGAAATCAGCATCTCTACATGTATTACAGCCATTCCATTCCAGCGTCTGTTGAATTCCAACACAAACACAAAGCTGAGCTACTTCAGTTCTTGCACCAGGAGTGGAAAAAAGTCACCCAAGAACAATGTGAAAGACTCAGGGATGAAAGAGTTCCGCCTTTTAGCGGATCTCCGCTTTTTTTTTTCAGCCGTGGGGTTTTTTGGGTGTATATATATATGTATAGTTGTGTTTAGGGTTGCCAACCGTCCCTTGAAAAATGGAATCGGTATTTAGAACAAAAGTACGTGTCTTGTATTAAACTTCTACCGGTGTGCGGGCCGCGCGAGCCCGGACACCGCACGTCACCGAGCGAGCGAGTGAGCGCGTGCAGCTCTTTTGCAACAGCGTGTACCTTTGCTTCCCAGCGTGTATCACAGGGCAGGGTTAAACTTTATAAAACATCCTACCTGCCCTCACTTAAAGCGTCGCTCCTCGCCTTTTCACGCTCTCTCTCCTCTGGCTCATAGCGTGCATAAGCTCCTCCTTAGTGCGCTCTGATTAGAAGAGCAAGACTAAGTGCAAAGCAAAAACAAATGAAATATATACTACTAGTACCTATTAATAAAATGTGGGGTTTTTTTGTACTTTGATTTACAGTTTTACTTTATTGCAAACATATAGCATCTATAATTCCAAATTTCAGAAATTCTAAATTTTCCAGCGGGGGCGGTGGTGCGGCCGTGACTTTCTGCTTTTTTTCATGATTGGGCACTTTCATCCCTGAAGACTTGTGGAGAGCATGCCAAGACGCATAAAAGCTGTGATTAAAAATGAGGGTTATTGCACCAAATACTGATTTCTGAACTCTTCTTAAGTGTAAACATTAGTAAATTAAAATTAAAATTAAATAAAAATGAATTTGATCTTGTGTCTTTGCATTGTTTGAGGTCAAAAAACATGTATCTTTTTTGTTATTTTGACCATTTGTCATTTTCTGCAAATAAATGCTCTAAACGATAATATTTTTATTATTAATATTTGGAATTTGGGGGAAATGTTGTCAGGAGTTTATAGACTCAAACAAAAATGTTCCTTTTGCCCAAACACATACCTATAAGTAGTAAAATCAGATAATTCTGCAGTGGTCTCTTATTTATTTATTTTTTTCCCACAGCTGTATCTTGCCTATCACAATTTTACACATTCACTCACTCAGAGAAGAATGAGAAGTTGATTGTGACAAAATTGCCCCGTGTTATCCTTCAGTCATAATATTCTATCTGTTCGGCGTGTTTTCATAATGAAAGTGTAACTGAACCTGTGAAGTGACAACAGACGCGCCACAGTCAATTAAACACCGTAGCTGTCAGGATGCCAACATAGCCCCGTAGAAAATGATGCATAACAATACACCACAGTTATTCAACCACGCAAGACCAATGTAACAATGAGAAGGCGCTTGTAAAGGGCGTTTTTGGCAGAGACTTATTCAAACTGTGCACTAGACTGGCAATTACAATGTGAGCGCAGTAAGTTGTGGTGTGGTTTGGTTGCTTTTGCCAGATCGAGTTCAGTGCATGTTGTTCTGAGGGCAAAGTGTCAACAGCAGTGATTGCGGTGCAGCCAGATACACTGTGGAGATACACTGTGGAGATACACTGTCAGATTTGCGTCCTCATTAGCCCGCCACATTCTCACATGTGTTATATATGTCGTCGTTGGGTACCATGGCAACGCTGGCTGGATAAATGTGGAAAAGCAGCATGTTGGATTTTAGATGTTGCTTCGAAGCAGATCACTGTGAGTTAAATTGCACATTTATATCATCATCTTTTTATAGCCTTTCTCAAATGACATTCAACATTTTTAATATATAACTTTTCTGGCGGGGGGGGGGGGTCTATGTCACCTGCATGGATAGCATTGCCTTGCCTGAAGTGTTCCATAGTGTGGCAAACGTAATCTGTAAAGCCAGTCACGTGATCGGCTGTGAGCTGGAGACATTTGTCACAGTGAGGGACAGGAGGACACCGGACAATCTGCTCTCCATCAGGGACACTCCTGCTCACCCACTGCACCAGACCATAGAGGGACAGAGGAGCTTATTCTCCAACAGGCTCCTACAGCTCCGCTCAAACGGTTCGGTTCGCTTAAAGGGGACTATATGTGAAAACACCCTCATTCTTCAACAGCTCCACAGTGAGAGACACAGGACTACATTCATACTATAATACTCCCTACAACTGTACAACAACTCACCCTTATGTAACCAATCCAATCCAACTTTATTTCTATAGCACATTTTATAAACAGAGACAGTTTCCAAAGTGCTGCACATAAAATTAATAGAACTTAATAACATTACTAAAATAGCAATAAATAAAGTGCTAATAATACAATCACTAAAAACAAAAGCAATTATAAAAACATTACTAAAAAAAAAGCAATAAATAAAGTGATAATAATAAAATAACTAAAAACAATAAAAACACAGAGGACCACACAACTCATGCGGGATTAAAAGCCAGAGAATAAAAGTGGGTCTTAAGACGAGACTTAAAACACTCCACAGTGGGAGCTGTTTTGATGTGAGGAGGCAGAGCGTTCCACAGCTTTGGTCCAGCCACAGAAAAGGCTCTGTCTCCTCTGGTTTTAAGTCTCGTCTTAGGAACAACGAGTTGGAGCTGGCCCTCGGACCTCAGAGCGCGGGTGGGGGTGTAAATCTGGATGAGGTCCGAGATGTAATCCGGGGCCAGTCCATTCAAAGCTTTAAAAACAAACAATAAAATTTTAAAATCAACTCTAAAACGAACGGGGAGCCAGTGCAAAGATGCTAAAATCGGAGTTATGTGCTCTCGTTTTTTGGTACCGGTTAAAAGGCGCGCAGCGGAGTTTTGGACTAGCTGTAGACGAGAAAGTGCGTGGTGGCTAATGCCAGAGAAAAGTGCATTACAGTAGTCTAAACGAGAAGAGATAAAAGCGTGCACGACTTGTTCGAAAGATTTAAAAGATAAAAAGGATTTGATTTTGGATAAAAGCCTTAAATGATAAAAGCCAGATTTGACGACCGCATTCACGTGCTTATCAAGCTTAAAATCATTGTCAATAGTGACGCCAAGGTTGGTAACAGAAGATTTCACTTGCTGTTTAAGTGGGCCCAAGTCCAAGAGGGGGTCAATTTTACCAAACAACACAACTTCAGTTTTACCCTCATTGAGACTTAAGAAATTGTGGGCCAGCCAAGCCTTGACGTCACTCAGACAAGCAAGGAGAGGTGTCAGGGGACCGGAAGAACGTTTTTTGAGTGGCAGGTAAATTTGGCAGTCATCTGCATAAAAGTGATATTGCATATTGTGTTTTTTAAAAATTTCACTCAGTGGGAGAAGGTACAAAGCGAACAGAATAGGCGCGAGAATGGAACCCTGGGGGACTCCACAGTTAAGAGGAGCAGTGGACGAGGTGGAGTCCCCCAGTCTGACTGAGCAGCATCTCCCACTGAGGAAGGACCTGAACCACTCAAGTGCAGTCCCCCTGACACCAACATAGTTATCCAACCGATTTAAAAGAGTTGCATGGTCCACTGTGTCAAAGGCAGCAGTCAAATCTAAAAGCACTAAAATGGCAGAATCACCAGAATCAGTCACTAAAAACAGGTCATTAAAAACCTTTAAAAGTGCAGACTCTGTGCTGTGCAATGCCTTATAGCCTGATTGGAAGATGTCAAAAGTGCCATGTGCTTCTAGAAAAGACTGGAGCTGCAGGAGGACACATTTCTCCAGAATTTTGGCCACAAAAGGAAGCTTGGAGATAGGTCTATAATTGGCGACTACGGACGTGTCAAGACTGGGTTTTTTTAAGAGGGGAACAACCACAGCTTCTTTACAGAATGTGGGCACAACACCAGAAACAAGGCTGCTGTTAACAATTTTTAAAACACTGCAGCCAACAGTTGTCCAAGCTTCCTTATAAAGATGTGACGGGATAGGGTCAGTTGGGCAGGAAGAAGGCTTAACCTTACTGACCACATTTGAAATACAGTCCATGGATACAGGTTCAAAGTGCAATAGTGTATTAGAGCAAACTTTGTTTGAACATACAGTGCCGTGAAAAAGTATTTGCCCCCTTCCTGATTTCTGTGTTTTTTGCATATTTATCACTCAAAACATTGTCAGATCATCAAACCAATTTTAATATCACACAGAAACAACCCAAGGAAAGACAAAATTCAGTTTTTGAATGATGATTCCATTTATTAGTGCACAAAAAAAATCTAAACCTATCTGGCCCTATGTGAAAAAGTAATTGCCCCCCCTTGTTAAATCACAAACTAACTGTGACTAACCACAGTTTTGAGAAAACTTAGTTCAGTTCTACATGCCACACCCACACCTGATTGTCACCACCTGTGTTGAATCAAGAAATCACTTAAATAGTTCCTGTCAAACAAAGTGAAGTTGGCTACAACATCTCAAGAACAAACACATCATGCCACGATCCAAAGAAATTCAAGAACAAATGAGAAAAAAAGTGATAGAAGTCTATAATTCAGGAAAAGGTTACAAAGCCATTCCCAAAGCTCTGGGGCTCCAGCGAACCACTGTCAGAGCCATTATTCAAAAATGGAGGAAACTGGGAACAGTTGCAACCCTTCCCAGGAGTGGTCGACCAACTAAGATTACTCCAAGAGTGCGACGACGGCTCATTCAGGAAGTCACAAAAGAACCTAGACGCACATCGAAAGAACTACAGGCCTCGTTGGCCTCAGTTAAGGTCAGTGTTCATGACTCCACCATTAGAAAAACACTGGCCAAAAATGGCATCCATGGAAGAGTTCCCAGGAGAAAACCACTGCTTTCACAAAAGAACACAAAGGCTCGTCTCACCTTTGCCAAAAAGCACCTTGATGACCCTCAAGACTTTTGGAGAAACATTTTGTGGACCGATGAGTCTAAAATTGAACTTTTTGGAAGGTCTGCAGCCCGTTTCATCTGGCGTAAAAATGGCACAGCATTTGATAAAAAGAACATGGTGCCCACAGTAAAGCATGGTGGTGGCAGTGTGATGGTCTGGGCCTGCTTTGCTGCCTCAGGACCAGGACAACTTGCTGTGATTGACGGAAAAATGAATTCTGCTGTTTACCAGAAGATCCTGAAGGAGAATGTCCGGCCATCAGTTCGTGCCCTCAAACTCAAGCGCTCTTGGATCATGCAACAGGACAATGATCCAAAACACACCAGCAAGTCCACCTCTGAATGGCTCAAAGAAAACAAAATTAAGGTTTTGGAGTGGCCAAGTCAAAGTCCGGATTTAAATCCGATTGAGATGCTGTGGTGTGACCTTAAACGGGCAGTTCATACAAGAAAACCCTCCAATATGGCAGAATTGAAACAATTCTGCATAGAAGAGTGGGCCAAAATCCCTCCCCAGCGGTGTGAAAGACTCATCACCAATTATCGCAAACGTTTGGTTACAGTTATTGCTGTCAAAGGAGGCTCAACTGGCTATTAGATTAAGGGGGCAATTACTTTTTCACATAGGGCCAGATAGGTTTAGATTTTTTTTGTGCACTAATAAATGGAATCATCATTCAAAAACTGAATTTTGTCTTTCCTTGGGTTGTTTCTGTGTGATATTAAAATTGGTTTGATGATCTGACAATGTTTTGAGTGATAAATATGCAAAAAACACAGAAATCAGGAAGGGGGCAAATACTTTTTCACGGCACTGTAGGTGAACAGATGTAGTCACAATATTAGCCCTAATGTGAGCAACTTTTCCAATGAAAAAATTAAGAAATTTTTCACAGGCCTCAGATGAGGACTCTACAGTAGTGGACTGGATGGGGTTAAGAACATCCCCAATGGTTTTAAAAAGAGCTCTAGGATTTTTTAAGTTTCTTGACACCAGGTCAGAAAGATATTTAGTTTTCTCACATTTTACAACTTTCTGATAATTGTGCCAGCTGTCCTGAAGAATTTGATAAGAAACATGGAGCCCGTCTTGTTTCCATTTGCGCTCCGCTCTCCTACACACGCGCCTAGCTTCGCGCGTAGTGTCATTCAGCCAGGGTTCGAGTTTGGCTCTAGGGCGCACGGCTTTGCGCGGAGCCACACTGTCCAGAGCCTGGCACGACGTAACTTTAAAAGTGTTCATTAATTCCTCTGTGTCCAGTGTTGCAGGAGCGCTATCATTGTTCAATGTGGAAAACACAGACGAAAACTGAGCTGCTGTGTCATGTTTGAAGGAGCGGCAGAAGCGCGCAGGCTGTGGCGCACTCACGGAGTCATTTAGAGTGCAGTTAAACACAATCAAACTGTGGTCAGAGACAACTGCGTCACATATGGATAGATTGTCTATGTGCAAGTTGTAAGATAAAACAAGATCCAGTGTATTACCATGTGAGTGCGTAGCACCAGTCACATGCTGTTCCAAATTAAAACCATCAAGTAATTCTAAAAACTCCTTCACAAGGGGCTTTGAAGGGCAATAAATAGGCAAGTTAAAATCACCAACAATTAAAAGTCTGTCGTAGTCCGTTAAAACAGAAGCAATAAAATCCGAGAAATCCTTAAGAAAGTTTCTGTTATACTTAGGGGCGCGGTAGATCACCGCGCACAGCACAGGATTCTTTGCCTGTAGTGTAAAGCAGCTTAGCTCAAATGAAGAGAAGCGCAACTCAGACAGCGGCTTAAAACACAGGCGATTTTTTAAAATAGTTGCAAGACCTCCACCACGACCAGATGTTCTAGGGACATTGATGAACGTGCAGCAGGGAGGAACAAGTTCAGAAAACACACTGGACTCACCGGGTTTAATCCAGGTTTCCGTGAGAAATAGCATATCCAGATGATGCGTGACGATGTAATCCTGGAGAATGAAAGTCTTATTCGCCACGGATCTGGCGTTAAAAGGCCGCATTTTAAAGGTGGAGAAACCTCCAGCGCCGGGGCAGCTCGAGTTAGCTGCTTCAGGTTCCCGAGGCTAGCACCGCGCGGGCCTCGACGCCAAAGCCGGTGAGGACGCACCGTGGAGCAAACGGTCATCTCCGTTCCATGTTCGCCACAGAGGATCAGCGACGCACCCAGAGGAGCCAGGTTACGTCTGGAGGCGAAACGATAAAAGCAGGCTCTCAGATCCGTCGGGATTTTTTGAGGAGAGCTCAATAGTTCAGGGCAAAGCGCTAGCACAGCTTTCAGCTTGACGAGCCGCCCGCTGCGCACCCCGCGGCGTCGGCGTCTTCTGGAAGGGAGTGCCGGGATCCTGCGCAGAAACTCGGGCACATCTGCCAGGTAAGGGGGGTGCGGGGCTTTAGGGTCATCGCGGCCACAATCGGGGTGTAAGTCCGTGTATTCTTTAATTTTCAGAAGCTCTGATCTTTCATATACCAGCGCAGAGTGTGTGGTTCTTATAAAAACAGTTAAGAACAGGTTAAAACAGGTTAAAAACAGGTTAAAACAGATCAAGGTGGGGAGTCCCAGACGGCGTGCCAGGCACCCCGGCGCCATCTTGTTCAGATAACAAGATGGCGCGTGTAACAGATAATACTCCCTACAACTGTACAAGTTCAAAGTTCAAAGTCAGCTTTATTGTAAAAAACATATGTACAGGTTGCACACACATTGCAGCGCCCCCTAGGCCCACAGTGAACATGACATCTGATAAACAAGACAATAAACACCATGACTAAAACATCACATGTACACGTAGCAAAAGTACAGTAAACTTGTAAATAATACAAACAGGTAAAACACACAATGTGTAGCGTAATAAAGCTCAAATGGTGTCATTTAAAGGGATAGTGCGTTTTTTTTTTAATGTTAATCTGTATGGGTTTCCTTATAAAAGTTACGTGTGTTGACACCGACTTACCTCTGACACTCTCAGCTGATCCCGGTTCGGCTCGCTTTCTGGAGCTCAGGTAATTAGGTCCGGTAACTTCTATAGAACATTAAATAAAGCTTGATTTCTTCTCAAAACAAAACATTTGTCCAAAAGGTGATATAGTTGCGTCCGAAACAGTTGTCAAGGAAACATCCAGCAGCGAACTAAGCGATCACGTATTGTGTCTGACGACTCGTATTACTGCGCTAACGTTAGCGTATCAGCCTGTTCACCTTTAGCGGAAGTGTTCGGCAGATGCGGTCCGCCGCAAGCGGAAGTTTACAAGTAAACAGGCTAATACGCTAACGTTAGCGCAGTAATACGAGTCGTCAGACACAATACGTGATCGCTTAGTTCGCTGCTGGATGTTTCCTTGACAACTGTTTCGGACGCAACTATATCACCTTTCGGACAAATGTTTTGTTTTGAGAAGAAAAACAAGCTTTATTTAATGTTCTAGAGAAGCTACCGGACCTAATTACCTGAGCTCCAGAAAACGAGCGGAACCGGGATCAGCTGAGAGTGTCAGAGGTAAACCGGTGTCAACACACGTAACTTTTAGAAGGAAACCCATACAGATTAACATCAGAAAAAAACGCACTATCCCTTTAAGCAGCAGTGTGACTGGGGGAGGGAGGGCAGGGAGAGAGTTCAGCATCCTAACAGCTTGGTGGATGAAGCTGTCTTTCAGTCTGCTGGTCTTGGCCCTGAGGCTCCTCAGTCTCCTTCCTGATGGCAGCAAACTGAAGAGGCAGTTGGATGGGTGGGTGGGATCACCCAGAGGGCTTTGCAGGTGAAGCGGGTGCGGTAGATGTCCTGCAGGGAGGGGAGAGAGACACCCACAATTTTCTCAGCTCTCTATTTTCTCTCTCCGTAGAAGATCTCAATCTTAAAGGAATAGTAACGTTTTTTACAATCTGAACCTTATTTCGGTAGTAAAATAATGTAACTAACCCATTGTACTTTGGTGTCATTTGGAGCAATTCCGGAGATTTTGTAGTTTAGCGATATCCATAACGTGAGTGCTCGGGGCACGTGTTGCAATCACCAAATTACACAAATTTTAGCACTTTTCAGTTGACACAAGCTCAATGTTAGCCTACAGTTTCGCTGGAGTCCAAAGTGGCCTGTAATCAGTGTTGGGAAGGTTACTTTTGAAATGTACTCCCTTACAAATTACAGATTACATGCTCCAAAATGTAATTTGTACTGTAATCTATTGGGTTACTTCAGGTGAGTAACGTAATCTGATTACTTTAAATTACTTGACATTGCCATCTTTTTACAAACTACATGAATGTGTTGAAAACTGCCCAACCCATCAGAGGCACTCCACTTCTATTGAGGAGGCCGAAGAACAGATGCCTGCTCAGAGTGTGCAGCATTCTCAAAGACTCCTCTAATCTGGCAAACAGACTATTCTAGATCCTTCTAGAGACACGGCAGGAGCCTACCAACCAAAACCACCAGATACCGAAAGAGCTTTTCCCCCACAGCAGTCCAAAGATTGTCCAAAGATGATCTTCCCCTTCTTCCTTCCAGTCACTGTGTTCCTCTCCAATTCTGCATTACACTGCTGCATAACTGCTCATTCGTCCTAATTCTTTAGAATCTGTATTTACTGTATGCAACTTGTTTGCAATAGAAGGTACGGGAGGGGATGGTGGAGGTGGGGGATAATTATTTTAATGTTTTAGAACTTCAATCAAAATGTATATATGACAAACCATTTGAAAGCTTAGACCCTCAGGAATCTATTTATGCCTACCAATAGTGATAATTGTTTTGTGCATTACATTACTTTACATTGCATTTGGCAGACGCTTTTTAAACCCAAAGCGACTTACAAGCGAGGACATGAATAGGAAATTCCCACGGCCGGAGAATTGACCTATCACGGCAGGAGTTGCTACCAAGAACTGGTAGCGCTCGCATATGAAGTGAAAAACACTTTATACGGAAGACAATAGTAAACCTTTTCGAGAAAGTTAGTACAACACGACATTATTCACTTTCATGAGAAATAGAACGGTGAAGATTTTGGTAGTGTGGTCAAGTTAGTCAAAGTAGAAGAGGAGCTAGACCAGGGGTGGGCAAACTTTTTGACTCGTGGGCCACAAAGGGTTCTAAAATTTGACAGAAAGGCCGGACCAGGAGCAGGTGGATTTAGTCTTTTGGTAATGCACCTCATAAGAGCAAAAAATAACATGGGATATGTAGAAAACATGTGCTTTATTTCAATTAAAAATTAACAAAAGCATTACAACAAAATGTCCATCTTTCAAGTTCCACGGTATCTAGATATTTATTGAAATGATTCTTAAAACACAGAAAATTTAATCAATAAAATACAGCTTTAAAAAAAATAAAAAATAACAATAACTATATTAAAGCACTGAAAGTTCTGTTGTCCTTCAGGTTTTTATCATCACCGCTCTCCTTTTTTTCAAAAACAGAAGAAGATGCAGATCTACTTGTCCTGCTCCTTCTATTCAATGCGGGCCGGATTAAAAAGCTTAACGGGCCACATATGGCCCCTGGGCCGTAGTTTGCCCATGCCTGAGCTAGACGGACGGTCAGATACTTAGCATTATAGTTTAGTAAAATGAATCGAGGAGGAGGTGGGGCGAGCAATCAGGTTGCGGAGAAGAGCATTTATTAACGGCATGAAGGTAAGACACTTTTTGAAATTATGGTTGGGTTGAGCATTGATTTCCATGATTTTAATGCAGTTGTTTAATGCGTGTAGCCCACTGTTTTGGTATTTTATTCTGCGCGGTTCTGTGCTGGCATGTTGTGGTTGTGGACGAAAGTCACGATTGATGGGTTAATCATCAATTAACCCCGTAACCCGTTCCGTGGTCTACGGGTACGGGGGCGGCTTGTAGGTGCAAAATGCCAGGGCTGTTTTTTGGTCCCAGTCCGTCACTGACACCCACCTAGATTGGTTTCATAAAAAGCAGGCATGACAAAACGACACGATTGTTTGCTAACGCCAGCTAGCAAGATTTGCTTGATGGAGTAGCCTATATGCTAATGTTGAAACCACACAAATACAACGATAACCGCTCTTGCTTGCGTTCTAATTCTTTCTGCGTCTTCGGCGGCCGCGACAATGATAGCTTGTTTTTTCCATTAGAAGTACCGCCGTGTAATCCATTTATTTCAGCAAAGTAACTGTAGTCCGATTACCACTACTTAAAACAGTAACTGTAATGGATTACAGTTATTCAATATTTGTACTCTGATTATGTACCGTCGGCAGTGTTGTATAAAGTACTGGAAAATCAAACTCAAGTAAAAGTATAGGTACCCCTCCCAAAAATGACTTGAGTCGAAGTCACTGACTGAAATGTTACTTGAGTTAAAGTCTTAAAGTATCTGGAACTTCTTGTACTTAAGTATGACAAGTAATGTAAAAATAAATATACTCAAGTAATGTAATTAAAAGTACAAGTAAAGTATGAAGCAAAGGCAGTCTGAAGCTAACCCTCGCTTTGTTACTTAGATAGCACAAACACACAGCACTTGTTTAAATTTTTAAAAGTAGGCACGTTAATGTTATTTTTTGTCCTTTTGAACTTGTGTGCCCTTTCTCATTTGTTACACTTAGCCTACAGCTATGCCTTCCCTTGAGCCGAAAAAGCTAGGTAGCCTGTTAGCTCCAACATCGTCAAATACACTTTGTGTAACCGAAACAATGTCACACAAAGTTAATTTCTACATGTTATGCTAAAGGTTTCACAACGGTGTCTAGAATGTCCATGCTATGGTTACTGAAATTGGAATATAGACGCTAACAATTTCATTAATCTAGAACTTGCCTCGATGTGTTTCTTGAGGTTGGACGGGGAGTTTCTGTAAGATAGGATTTCCACGTTTCTTGGAAGGCACAAGGGGCACTTCATTTGATAGGACGAATCCTTCATATCAGCGTAAGAGAACATTGTGTTTAAGTAAGGCCAGGGATGCTCATCGTCAGGTCCCCCTTCATTTGTAGCCGACGTGGATGCTGTCTCCTCTTCCATCAGGGATGTTGATTGATTAAACTAGCTGCATGAAACCAACAGGTGTAGGCTGATTGTCATGCGCAAGTAGCGAACAAGCCCAGGCACGTCCTTACTTCCTTGCAGTCAGTAGAGGGATTTTTTTGTAACGAGTAACTAAACGGCACATTGAAAATGTATCGGAGTAAAAGTATGCAATTAAATTCGGAAATGTAGTGAAGTAAAAGTAAAAGTTATCTTTTTTTTTTAAACTCAAGTAAAGTACAAAGTCTCCCAAAAGGTACTTAAGTACAGTAGTGAAGTATTATTACTTCGTTACTATACAACACTGACCGTCGGTACATGTAATCCGTTACTCCTCAACACTGCCTGTAATACGATATCCATCCATGTTTTCGTGTTTGGGTCCATTCTCAAAGCAACTAGCCACAGCTTCAATAACTCCGGATAGTGACGAGGAAGCCTGTGAAACCTCAACTTCGTCCAAGCTGTCACTTCGTTTTCACAACCGAGATAAATGCATGTTCGCCCTTTTTCGGGTTTTCTCAAACGGAGATGTTTATGACTGTAACCGAGAGCTGAGCTGGGTGAGTTACTCACGTTGTTTTATTACCGAAATAAGGTTCAGATTGTAAAAAAGTTACTATTCCTTTAAGTAACGGATAACCTTATGCTCTGTCAATCAGTACATTATTGCACTGCCGTTTTTGTCTCCTGTATATAGTTGTGATTTTATATTTTATTACTTATTTTTCAATTTTATTTTGACTTGTACATGTACATTTATTTTATTGTCTTATTTGACACTCGTCTCTTCCTATCTTTTTTGCTAGACCATCTATTTTTGTTACTCTCTGTTATTATATTATATTGTGATGAGTGAGCTACTCTACCCAAATAATTTCCCTTGTGGATCAATAAATTTTGTCTAAGTTTTAACATGTTTATCTCCGAAGAGACAACCAGGTGATGCCACCCATAGACTTGGATATACTTGCAAATCTATATATCGGCTACATCACGATCACTTGGCTAACTTATATTTCTTGGAGTTGCATAGAATTGAACATTACATATTACACAGATGCCAGTTTTGAATGCCAATTGCCATCTACTCTATAATGAAACGGGTACGGGTTTACACACTCAACAAAGACTTAACTTCGCTTTGACGACACGTAAACATGATTAATGGGTTGTTACTCGGTAGCACCACCAGCCGTAACTCTCTTGCTTATCCACGAATTGACGTTTTTCGAGGGTGAAGCTAAACGCCATCGAAAATAAAAAGGGACTGGCTCCAGAATTCTAAAAACTTCCCCGTCTAGCTAGATAGCGAGTGATCGATAGCATTAGCACTGAACTCCACATCTCCTTTTTTAATGTCAGTGACGCCACCCAGGCTGAGAGACGAGTCGCAGTGAGAATTCATTCAAGATTTCTTCTGAAACAGTAAAAAACCCTGTATTTGAATAGATTCTAGATATGGTGTCAAACATGCGGCTCGGGGGCCAGATCCGGCCCTCCAAGATCTTTAATCTGGCTCTCGTCTGATTTTCTATTAAAATATTTTAATTATATTTAAATTTTCTATTAAAATATTGGTAATTTTCTGCACCACATAGCATAGCAACGTCTCCAGCACCTCTGTGCGTGGCCGCCTCCCAGGACCATCATTTTGACTGTTGACCGTGACATCCTCATCAGCAAAATGTCAAAAATGAGAAAAGTGGACACAGAGTGCAGGATTTTCCAAGAAAAATTGAATAATTCCTATTTGTTCACAGAGGTGAATGGGAAACCTGTGTGCTTGTGTTGAAATTGCATTTTTCTTAAAGTTTCAGGTTGTTCATCATAATATAATATTTTTGTACTATACAAGTAGATATACTTTTAGTGCAAAGAAGAGACCCATTCTAGATTATGGAGATGTTATTTATATGAATGCCCCAACCCAAGCACTAAAATTGCTGGACTTTGTTTACCATGCCTCTCTGTGATTTATCACAAACTATAAGCCTTGGACACACCACTGTGAACTGTACACATGTGTTGGTTGGGCAGTACTGGACACCTGCAGGCTAAGTCACTGGTACATGTTCATTTACAACGGGATTATGGGTCTGCTCCCTCCATATCTATGTACATATATTCAACATAAAACAGAAGAACATGATGCTCTGCGATCACAAAACTGCTTCTTGCTGTCCCAAGTGTCTGCACAGAGACTGGTAAAGTGGCATTTCAATATTCTGCACCTTCAACATGGAATAATTTACAAAAAGTCTTGAAATTACAAGAACTGACTTCAATAGTTCAGTTTAAATCTATGTTGAAAGGTTTGAAAATTAAATCTATGATTTGTAATTGCTTTGAAGAATCCATTTTGTGATGTGTTGAAATGTCTGTGTGTAAATGTAACTGTGCTGCTGTCTTGGCCAGGACTCCCTTGAAAAAGAGATTAATAATGTCAATGGGACTTTCCTGGTTAAATAAAGGTTAAATAAAAAAAGAAAAGAAAGAGTTTATCAAATAAAAAAAGACTTCTGTAATAGATTTGTGTTTATCTGCACAAATATTTGGACTTATTGTTCTTTTTGGGGTATATTTGCCATGAGTATTCTGATCCAGCCCCTTTGCGATCAAAGTGGGTTGGATACGGCCCCCGGACCAAAATGAGTTTGACACCCCTGCACAAGATAGACAAGTTGAATGCCGTACTGTGGAACATTTCATGCAACCCAATAACATCCCTATGGAGACAACAGACACCTGCCAGATAAGATAAATGGTGCACATTTTCAGTCTTTTGCATATGCGACGACGAAGTTTTCCTTCATTTTCTGATTTTGCAGTTCAGATTTCACTGCTAAGGAAACATTTTAAAATTCTGCAGCGCCGCCTCCTGTCTCTAACGCAAAGATTACATTCCTGAAGTCTACATTTTAAGCGAGTTCGTGAAGCCGACGCTCAAATTGACTGTGTAACTAGCTCAAACATGTCCCGCCGCATGAAACTCACGGGGAAGCTAACGTTGACTATTCCGTCCATTAGTATGCATGAAAAACCCACATTAGCCACACGCCGCGCTGAAGCTCCTAAAGTGGCCTTGGAGTGCATATTACTTGCTTAGCCTATTTTACGAGATTTGCTACGTGCTCTCGGAATACAACTCATAAAAATCCAATCTCACTTCTGAATTGCGTTTTGTTCTATTGCTGTAGCTGTCAGTGGAGAGAGTGTAATATCCATCTCTTGTAATGATGTGACTGCTCAACACTATTGTTTGATGGCCAGTCAGCAGTGAAGCCTCAGTCATTTCCACAAATTGTCTTGTACCTGTCTCTCCATCCTGCTTTATCGCCATAATATTAGATTTGTTTACGGCTATATTTCAAAATGCTGGAAGATCTAATGCCTTTTCTGTCAATTCTGCATAACAATAAAATACAATTGCGTTTACTTGTTTTTTTAACTAATGTACGTGTGCAATTCAGTAGCTTTCGTCTGAGGTGTTAAAGGAACAGTGCACGAGTTTGAACCATGAATGAAGTGATGAGTGATGCTTCAGAATGAACTGATAGCCCCGCCCACTGTAATTTGTTTCTTCCATGTGGTTCTCCTCAAACTCATGGGCGCAGATGTCTGGTGTGTGCAGGTGAGGGCTGATTATTGCTGCTTGCAGTTATATTTCATGTTAGTTTCATGTGGATAGGCCCAGTAATTGCAGAAATCAAACCATAAACCAGGACAAGATGGGTGCTACATCCAGAGTCTAAATCTGGAGATCTCCCTTCAAACTGTGCCCCGTCTTATGCTGCATAGATACAGTGTACAGTTATAAATATATATATTAGTGCTGTCAATCGATTAGGAGATTTAATTGCTACTAATCTCATGAATGTCATAGTTAACTCACAATTAATTGTACATTTTTGTCCCTTGAATCATCATTTTAATACTCTTATCAACATAGAAAAGTGGACAGGCGTCGCCAAACTTACGTCCATCATGGACGACACCTCTCACCCTCTGCACTGGACTGTAGAGGAGCTGAGCAGCTCCTTCAGCAGCCGACTGAGGCACCCCCAGTGCAAGAAGGAGCGCTACCGCAGATCCTTCATCCGCACCACTATCAGACTGTACAACTCCACTGTATAATCTTTTTTTTTAATAGTTTTTTTTTTTTTTATATATATATATATTCTCTTATTTGCTTATTTTATTAGCATTATTACCATCTCAACTGTCTGCATGCAGTTTTTTTTGTTCTAACTTTATTTTGCACTAAACTGCCTGGAGCTAATGCGGCAAGTGAATTTCTCCTGTATGAGATCAATAAAGTCTTACCTTACCTTATCTTTTGTGCAAAGGTGTTTTATTGCATACCTTAACAATTGTTAGTGAGACCATTTGTGTTGGATGTTCCACTCTCATGTTCCACTGTCATGAAGTGCTCTGCATCAGTGTGAGTGAAGTGCTTCTCTTCTGTCTTTATTACAGTCTAAGTGACTGAAGTTCCCACTGTGGGATGAGCCACGGCTGACAGCGTCGTCACACGGCGCTGTTTGTTTTGCATGTTGCCCAGCAGAGCTGGTGCTTTTGGATCCAGCGGCATGGGGTGTCTATTGAGTGGTGGGACTGATCTGGGTCCTGCTGCAGTGCTACTCTGTGGGTCTGTGGATGTGGTGGAGGAGTGGGGGCGGCCGGGGGAGAGGCTGTGGGGCTTCTGTCGCTGTCCGCAGTCCTTGTCGGGGGTCGGCGTGAATTCACCGTATGTTTTGGAGCAGACTTTGTTTCATGTTTTCCTTGTGTGAGTGGCATCGGCGCGCACAGGGCTTTTTTCTTTCCTTCAGCTCCACAACAAACAGCATATTTTTTCCACTGTTCTGACTTGACATTGAACCTCTTGCCTGTTTCCCAGTGGTCTTCATGGGGAGTGAGAAGTACCCGTCTGAAAATGGCTTTGATGCGTTCCTCAAGAAGCACGGAGGAAGTGACAACGCTTCCACCGACTGTGAGCGCACCGTCTTCCAGTTTGACGTCCAGAGGAGGAGCTTCAAAGAGGCCCTGGACAGGTGAGGGGTCAGGGGATGTCTGCTGCACACAGGCTGGGACGGAGCTTTTAAAGGGGAAGGGAGAGAATGAAGATCTGGTAAGGAGAAGTATTTGAAGGTTAAGTACAAAGCAGAGGAGTACTATGTATACAGGGCTGGCAGAAATGCCAAAAAAAAACAAAAACAAAAATCCATCTTGCTGGGTTTCACATCACAACAGACCTTCAGACATCACAACATTCTATCGGCCAATACTATTTATTATATTGATTATTCTATATTATTATTATTATTCATATTCTAGTTACTAATAGAAATGATCTGGTTCAACATTTATGAATTCACCTTTGGATATTGATATTGATCGCTTTCAAAATACACTTCATAAACATAAAATAGCTACAGTTCTTCAAAGTCTGAACTGTCCCAAACCAAATGCTTTTACAGACAGAAAAATAGCAGAGCAATGGAGTTCACAAGGAGGTTATATCTTTACACAATCATAAAAAAATTGGATATCCCAGTACCAGATAATACATTTTATAATTATTTTTAACAAACAGGAGTCCATCGGTATTCAAGACGGTTCTATGATTTAGACTAGGGGTCATCAACCCGTGGCTCCGGAGTGTGGAATGTGGCCTCTTTCATCCTTCTCATTATTATCCTCCTCATTATTTATTTTCCAATGTGTATGTGTGTGTGTGTAGTTTGTTCATTTTTAAATGTAATTCTAAATTTGTAAATAATGATAATCTTGTAACATTAAAATAAAACGTTTTTAATATTTTTGTCGCTCAAAATAGACAGACTTACCAGCACCTACACCAGCAGCATGGTTTATTGAGCTTTTCGACCCCTGGTAGGTAAATTATGGATAAATCCAAGAAAAGTTTCTGAAGAAAACAGAACGTTTAATGCTACGTGGGCAGATTCATTTGCTTTCACGGCTGATGAGCCTGGTACACGCGGCTCTACACACAATAAAATGATGGAACACAGAGGCAGACGGCATTTTTGGTTTGCTGCAGGTGGTTAATTTAAGTTTGATTTTTATTTCCTACGAGGAGGACTCAAACAGATATTGAGTATTTCATTGGAAAGTAAGCATCAACCAAGTGTCTTTTTTCTGAGTTCAAAAATGATATGCAGTGTTATCCTCATTTTGGATGTGGCTCTGGGGGTTTTCTTTTCTGTGGGAGACAGTCCAAATGGCTCTTTGAGTATTTAAAGTCGCCAACCCCTGGTTTAAATGGACTCTTGCTGCATTCAATCTTTGTTTAGTCCTGATGTAGACTGATTTATATGGTTCTAGCCCAGGTTTGGTTCCAGTCTTAGTCCCATCGTAGTCCAGTATTTGTGGTGTGTGTGAAAGTGTGAGTCTTTATTGTCCTCATTTGAGGGTCTTGAGCCAGAATCCAGGTCAGGAGTACCCACCTGGAGGATTAGCCTGTTGTTAACAGTAAGCTGCATGGCTTCATGCCACTGTACCATCGCTCTAAGCCAGACCCGGGCATTTCAGGGCCCGGGGGCCAAATATGGCCCACAAGCCGACTCTGACTGGCCCACAAAAGGTTGCTTGGAATTAAGAAAATAAAACCTACTTTCAACATTGTACATAATGCAATTGTACTGATGATCATCTGTCGGACATGCTTCACATCTCCACCTCAAACATGCAACCTGACTTTGATGCACTTGTTAAAGTTCAACAGAGGCTAGATTTCTCTCACTGATCCAGAAAAAAAAACACTCAAACATGTTAACTTTGACTTTTTTCTACACAGTTTGGCAGTTGGACAAAAAAAATGTGACATACGAGGGTCATTCAAAACGTTCTAAGACTAATTAAAAAACAACTTTATTTTTGAAAGTAACAAAATTATTTTTCTACATAACATCCATCCATCATCAACAGTCAATACACTTCTGAAAGCGATGTTTCCACCGAAAAATTCCTTCTTGATAGAATTCTGGAGCTTGTCTAGTCAACCAGGTCACAACCTCCCTCTTTGCTTCAAGTATGGACTGAAATCATGTTCCTTTTAAATGTTCCTTCAACTTTGGAAATAGGGGGGAAAAAAACATCCATAAACATTGTGCAAAGCTTCAATAATTTCTTTAGGTTTCCGTTTAAGGCTACGTTCACACTGCAGCCTGAAACGACCCAAATCCGATTTTTTTGCCTCTATGCGACCTGTATCTGATCTTCTAATGACAGTGTGAACGACACAGATCCGATTTTTTCAAATGCAATCCAGGCCACTTGGATATGTGGTCCTAAATCCGATACATATCCGATCTTTTGACATGCGACTGCAGTCTGAACGGCCAGGTCGCATTCATCCGACCTCAGTGTGTTTCCTCCAATGAGAGTGGTACAAGTAGGCGTCCACAAATGTGCACAAACGTTCTTCTCATCATGCGAAAATAGTATATAAACTCATGTCAGTGAAGCGGCGAAGCACGTAGCAATCCCACCCCTCCTGCCTGTGACTCTGCACCCACATGTTCCTTTCTGCAGACGTTGCTGCCACTGCCCCGCAAAACGCTGTGGCCAAAAACCTCGTCCTTCTCCGTTTCCTCCTTAAAACAAATAAGCTGTACATGTTTTGGCTCCGGTACGAAAGCAACTTTAGGCTACTTCCGTAAACATTGAGCGCGTTCGCTGCGTGTGACGTCATCGTGTCCTCCAAGGCGCATGCGGGACACTTTTGGGGAGTTTAGCGTTCACACTGGAGATCACATACAATTCGCATTTAACTGGAAATGTGAACGGCCTCGCAAAAAAATCGGATTTCACAAAAAAATCGGAATTGAGCATTAAGCCCTGCAGTGTGAACGTAGCCTAAGTTTTATTAGAAATGTAATGTTTGCTCTGACTTCAAATTGGCTCATTTTGGAGGGTTAAAAAAAGTGGGTGGTGCAATATGTAACGCAACTCTTTGAATAACAAAGCTAGAATGCTGAAACTTGTCAAATGTGTTTATAAGTCATCATTCAAGGTCATTTTGTTGAACTAGTTCGACTCATTTTGAATTTATGGCGTTTGTCTTAGAACTTTTTGAATGCCCCTTGTATCTTGTATTATATTATTTGGCATACAAAAACATTTTGGTGTCCTAATACAAAGTTAAGAAAGTTAAACTCAGAAAGCATTGTGGGGTTAATGTGACTGAAAAAGAGTTACAAAATGTTTCACGTTTACCATTGTTTTGAATTATTTTACTGAATAAATTCAGGGGTTGGCAGTTAGAATCCCGGACGGATGGACCGCGTGTGATCCCAGCTCCCACAGATGAGCGCTGCCGTTGTGTCCTTGGGCAAGACACTTAACCCCACCTCGCCCCCAATGTCTGCGGACACTGGTAGCCCCCATGGCAGAAGATAAATCAAGGCCCGTTGTGACATGAGCCGTCCTCCTGTGGACCCAACACCCGCGGGAGGATTCATGAGGGCTGGTGCATTGTGTTCTGGGCAGTGGAACACTGCTTGGACTGCTGCCCCCGCGACCCAGAGAATGGAAAAAGCGGAAGATGATGAATGAATGAATGAATGAATGAATGAATTCAGTTTTTGTAAAACCTCACTCTCTCATTACTTAATAATAACACAGAACGTACCGGCTTCTGTAAACAATGCCATTTACTGATTTCAACGTAGAAATAAAATGAATAACCAGAGTCGACTTTAAACTTTTTGGCCCAGCCCTCCACAATATTTTCTGCTTCTCATTTGACCCCTGGGGGAAAATAATTGCCCACCCCTGTTCTAAGCCATTCTCATTGGTCAAAACCGGAGATTTAAAGTGCAACCAAACATCTACACACCCATAACCACATTCCAATACAGCTGCTAACTTGGGCAGTACCTGGAGGACTAAAGAAGAGAGTGAGGGGGAAAAGAGCCTGGATATATGAGAAACAGTGTGATTAGTCTAACAGGTAGCCACACTTCAAAATCCACCTCCTGCAACCAGAGCCGTCCAGAGTGTTACCACATACTACCTCAAACTGCAGTGGTCACAGGAGGCAGCACACACTCAGTTTTTGACAGTTTTTGACCACAAAGCTGAGTTTGCACTGCTATTGTCAAAAAGGACTAGGAACAGAAGACACTGTAGAGACAAACTTGTATAGGAATTGCTTGTAACTCTGCAAATACAATTAACAGCCCGTAACAAAAACATTACTCTATTTAAAATTGTACAATGCAGAAAAAGACAGTTTTTTGTCCATGGTAAACAATGGAGACGGTCTTGCCTTCTGAAGAAAGGTGTATTCACTTGGAAACTGCTTAATCCTCTCCCTGACAACCAGCCTAAAGTTAGTGCCTCAGTCGTTTTCTCCTCTAGTTCTTCCACAGCAGGTGCTCAGAATCTGTTTTTCACACAGCACAGTGTCATTACTGGAGACGTCCTCAGGTATTCTGCCTTTCACAAGAGGCAACTATTCAATAATGCAGTAACTCCCAAACTTTCCAGACAAAGTACCACCGAGGATAATATTTGGCTTTCCGGGTACAACCACATCTGAAACCTGAGTACTTCAGGTTTAAATTAGGACTAAAATCGGTCTTAAATGAGAATAAACCATGGATAAAATTGCGGATTGTAGACGGTGGACTTATTTAGACCTCAGGCTTCTTCAACAGGGTGTCTGTACTGGGGCAATTTTTCACACATTTTCACAGCATTCACACATTTTGCAAATATTGGAAAACATGGGGCAAAAGGGGTTTACACGACATGGTAAAATAAACATTATCACATATTATTAAGGCAACATAAAAAGAAACTACATTCACACTTGCACAACATACACTATATTGCCAAAGGTATTCACTCACCCATCCAAATAATGGAAATCAGGTGGTCCAAACACTTCCATGGCCACAGGTGAATAAAATCAAGCACCTCGACCTGCAGACTGTTTCTACAAACATTTGTGAAAGAATGGGTCGCTCTCAGGAGTTCAGTGAATTCCAGTGTGGTACTGTGATAGGACGCCACCTGTGCAACAAGACCAGTCATGAAATTTCCTCGCTCCTAAATATTCCACAGTCAACTGTCAGTGGTATTATAACAAAGTGGAAGCGATTGGGAATAACATCAACTCAGCCAGAAAGTGGTCGGCCACGTAAACTGACGGGGTGGGGTCAGCAGATACTGAGGCTCATAGTGCACAGAGGTCGCCAACTTTCTCCAGAGACAATCGCTACAGACCTCCAAACTTCATGTGGGCTTCAGATTAGCTCAAGGACAATGCGTAGAGAGCTTCATGGAATGGGTTTCCATGGCTGCGCAGCTGCATCCAAGCCGTACACCACCAAGTGCAATGGAAAGCGTCAGGTGCAGTGGTGTAAAGCACGACGCCACTGGACTCTAGAGCAGTGGAGACGCATTCTCTGGAGTGACGAATCACGCTTCTCCATTTGGCAATCTGATGGACGAGTCTGGGTTTGGCGGTTTCCAGGAGAACAGTACTTGTCTGACTGAATTGTGCCAAGTGTAAAGTTTGGTGGAGGGGGGATTATGGTGTGGGGTTGTTTTTCAGGAGCTGGGCTTGGCCATTAGTTCCAGTTGAACTCTTAAAGGGATAGTGCGTTTTTTTTAAAATGTTAATCTGTATGGGTTTCCTTGTAAAAGTTACGTGCGGTAACACCGGCTTACCTCTGACAGTTTGCGGTCAGCCCGGTTCTGCTCACGTTCTGGAGCTCAGGTAATTAGGTCCGGTGAGTTTGCGGGGACTCGTAATAAAGCTTGTTTTTGCAGCGTATTTTTGCATTGGCATATCTCGTCTCGATTCGTATCACTGCACTCCCGTTAGCTGCCTGTTGCCTGTTCACTCGTAAACTTCCCCTTACGGTGGACCGCATCCGTTGTTCACTTCCGCTAAAGGTTAACAGGCTAATAATAAGTAATAGGCGCGCAGTGATACGAATCGAGACGAGATATGCGAATGCTAACTACGCTGCTGGATTTTTCGTGGACAACTGTTTGGGACGCAAATATATCACCTTTCGGACAAATGTTTTGTTTTGAGAAGAAAAACAAGCTTTATTATGAGTCCCCGCGAACTCACCGGACCTAATTACCTGAGCTCCAGAATGCGAGCAGAACCAGGCTGAGCGCAAACTGGTAACGGGTGTTACCGCACGTAACTTTTAGAAGGAAACCCATACAGATTAACATAAAAAAAAATGCGCTATCCCTTTTAAAGGTCCCATGGCATGAAATTTTCACTTTCTGAGGTTTTTGAACATTAATGTGAGCTCCCCTACCCTGTTTAGGGCCCCCCCCCCATGGTTAAAAGTTGTGAAATGTCTAAACTGAGCATTTGCGATCCTTTTCTGCGTTGCAAAAAATTGGAGCTCAAACGGGCGATTTTGAACAAGGCACCTTATTGACGTCAGATTGAAAAAAGAAATGCAAATGCAGTTCCACCCCCGTCTGTCTGTGCTCAGCGTCTCTGTAAATCACGCCCAGAGAGTTTGGACTGTGAATGCGCTAGGCAATGCGAAATGCGTTTTTTTTTATTTGCCTGGAGGCACGTCCGAGTGTTTCTAGGCTCGGAAGTCCTTTATCTGAGCCTCTGGACCTTTGAACAGCAGTGGTTTAATTTTATTTTACGTGGAAATGTGTTTATTTTTCAATGGAACGCTTCAAATCTCTCCCCCCGTGCAAAAACAAGGAAATGGATCAGCTGACAGCTCAGAGCGAGAGCGGAGCGTTTGGCCACGCCCCCACCCTCTACTATTGGCTAGCTCTTTTCTCCTCATTTGCATTCAAGCAACAACGCCATTATGAGCTGTTCTGAGGGAGAAAAAATACTCTTTCTCATCTTATCTCTTTCTCATGCATGTGTTGATTTTGAAGAAGGATTCATTTACAGTATTAGGGAACCATTAAGGAGCCATATAAAAGCATCAAGAAGTACCATGTCATGGGATCTTTAATGCTTCAGCATATCAACAGATTTGGACAATTCCATGCTCTCAACTTTGTGGGAACAGTTTGGAGATGGCCCTTTCCTCTTCCAATGTGACTGTGCACCAGTGCACAAAGCAATGTCCATAAAGACATGGATGAGAGAGTTTGGTGTAGTTGAACTTGACTGGCCTGCACAGACTCCTGACAACAACCTGATAGAACACCTTTGGGATGAATTAGAGCAGAGACTGAGAGCCAGGCCTTCTCGTCCATCAGTGTGTGACCTCACAAATTCTCTTCTGGAAGAGTGGTAAAACATTCCCATAAACACACTCTTAAACCTTGTGGACAGCCTTCCCAGAAGAGTTGAATCTGTTATAGCTGCAAAAGGTGAACTGACGCCATATCAAATCCTATAGATTAAGAATGGGATGTCACTTAAGTTCATAAGTCCATTGAGGCAGGTGAGCAAATACTTTTGGCAATATAGTATATATAGAAACAGAAACCTGGATCTAAACCAGGACTAGAACAGGACCAAACCAAGTCTACAGCAGGACTAAACTGGAATCAAACCAGGAAAAATGGGAACATACCCTAAAGTTTTTCTTTCTTTCTTTTTTTTTAAGTAATAATAATATTGTAAATTTTTGGTTAAAGTCTGGTTTTCCACTTAATCATCAATTTCTTAATGTTGTAGCTTTTAGCACTGTACTGTAACATTCCACCTCCCAGTTTTATTTTGGCTAGTGAATAAAGTGATTGAGATTTTGCACTATGAGTCCACTATGTTTACTTTTAGACTTCCCTAGACTGCACTGTGCACTTATACTGTAAACTCTCCTCTCCTCAGGTGGGCCCAGTTCTTCATCTGTCCCCTAATGATCCGGGATGCCATTGACCGTGAGGTGGAGGCCGTGGACAGCGGTAAGTGAGTCTCTCTGGGGGCAGCCCAAAAGCCAAATGCCAGTCCTTCAGTCTTGTATCCACAGTGGAGACCCTTTTAGGAGTTTGTAAACAAAATCTAAATTCTGAAATGGAGGCATCTGAAGTGAAGTGGAACATGATGTGATTTCAATGGAGAAACTGGGGATTAATTTCAGAATCACAAATCATGAAACATTCAGCATTCAATTCATTTCAGTTTTTGGCAAATTAAAACCACTCCGCCTCATGTGAATGATTTTAAAGCTTTAAGTTTAAAACCATTTACAACAGTTTGGATGAAAATTTTTACTGGACTGGGGTTGACAAAAGCATCGAAAATCAGATACAAATCGCAAATTGCAACACCAAAGAAATGCCCTATTTAACAAGTATTGATAGTGACAAAATCTGACGTTTCTTGAACAGTTTTATTGAGAAACTTGCTTACCTACAAAATTAATCAACACCAGTATAGCACTACATAGGAACCTAAAGAAAGCACTATTATTTTGTGCTGAAAATTACATTATATTGTGTTAGAACTTTTTTGTGGTATTGAAATCGAAAAGTATTGTGCCTTTTCCCTACTATTGAAATCCAGTTTAAATAGTAAACCACAATTTTACTAATTCTGTGAATTACTTGTATGCTAAGTGCTGCTGCTGTTTGCTGCTACTGTTTGTTTTATTGAAGATTCATTGTTTGCCGGTCAAACATACATATTTTATTTAATTTTATTTTATCTGTGATACACCTGCGGAGAGCCTTTCCCAATTTCGTTATGTTTTTTACCTGACATAATGACAATAACGATTATTCTATTCTAGTTTGAAATTTTAGCATCGTGACAAATACTTGCAGAAATGTTGTCCACATAAAACCTTATATATTTGTATTTCACCACAAATTATACTTTTTTGTGGAGCTTAAACAATTTTGGAGACTAGAATATTTAATATTGAAGCAAAATACTTGACATTTTTATTCTGCAAATTCAAAACGGCTTCTTATTGTTTTGTTATAAAGACTTTAACGCTTTAGCATTTACATCTGATGGGTTTATACGTTTGTGTTGTGTCCCTGCGCCTGACTATTAACTGGAGTGCCTCGTCTTCTTCCTCATCCTCATCCTCCTCCTCGTCATCCACCTCCTCTTCCTCTCCTGCCAGAGTACCAGCTGGCCAAACCCTCCGACTCGCACAGAAAGGAGATGCTGTTCGGGAGCCTGGCCAAAGTGGACCACCCCATGGGCAAGTTCTGCTGGGGTGAGTGGATATGAGCAGTGTGGACAGATA
Organism: Paratrypauchen microcephalus; assembly: GCA_036785185.1. NCBI lineage: Eukaryota > Metazoa > Chordata > Actinopteri > Gobiiformes > Gobiidae > Paratrypauchen > Paratrypauchen microcephalus. The sequence continues at coordinate 3,827,544 of JAVJIX010000085.1, forward strand.
CATGGGGTTTGACAGATAGCCAGACTTTTTTTTACTTTTTTTTATATTATGTTTTATGCTCTATATATAAGCAGAGGTGGGAGTAGCCAAAAATCATTGAACTTTATTACTTGAAATAGAAGTAGCGGTCCAAGACATTGAGTAAAAATGAGTAATGAGTAAAAAGAATTTGGGGGAAATAACTGTTCTGTTGTTTCAGTATAACTTCTGATTTATTGCAAAAAGGTTCATTTTGGCCTTCTAGTATTATTATTCTCAAATAATAGCGCTTTTAACAAGTTTTTAATTGGTATTCTGATTTATTATTTACAAAATTAAACATGATTTGACGTGATTTAGGTGATTTTGTTAATCAGAAGTAGTTAATCTTTGTGTGTTTTCTCCACTTAGTTAAATTAGTATTGATTTATTGGAATTATTCATAATTCATTATTTAAACGATCAAATGGTAGGCCTATTTGTGGGGGAAAAGTTCAGGGCTGTTTTTTGGTCCCAGTCCGTCCCTGCCTTTAGTTCAGTAGAGACGGGCAATTCCAGGGCTGAAATGATCCAAATGATTCTAGTGAAGGAGTTTAAAAACACAGTGAAGCACTTCCTGTATTAGCAAATGACATCACAAGGTGGAACAGAGTGTTTTCCGTTTGCGAGAAGAATTCAGCCTAAATATACAGGGTTTGTCTGTTAAACGTGTGAATGAAACAAAATACAACTCAGGATATGTTTGTGTTGAGAAAACGACATTATAACAGATCAGAAAATGTCATAATATGGGCTCTTTAAAGTTCCACTGTGTAAATTTTTGGTTGGGGGTCCATTACTTGCTTGTTTCTATGGATATGTGTGGCGGTTTTATCCACTCTCCACAGATCTGACCTGTAACTTGATCTGGTTTGGTCTCAATGAAGATCGAAAGGTTTAATACCATACCCGTTCTGTAAAAAGAATTCGACGGACCCTCCACCAGAAAAGTTAAACAATGCAGCTTTCTTTATTGCTAATAATTACCCATGTTTCCCCAGGTAACGCCCAGACTCTGAAGCACGAGCCGAAGCAGCAGAACATAAACGTCTACAAGCGACTCCGAGAATTCTGGGAGCAGCACTACTCGGCTCACTACATGACCCTGACTGTGCAGTCCAAAGGTCAGACGTGTGCAGGGCTAATCTCACGTCAGAACGCATTTACACACCAGCCAATCACGTTAATCAACACCAAAGGATTCTAATGGGAAACGTCTTTAGGCATGATCACTTCTAAATGATAATTAGGTACAGTTATAATAAGGGCGTCTATCCATACTTAGCGGATGTGGTTAGTTTTGCTTGTTTTTGTTTATATACAGCAAATACAAGACAAAGATTCAGATATTTTTGAAACGGATATACTTGTAGCTTTTTCCCCCACAGTCAGAAGGTTATGGCTTATGTTCTTTGTCTCTGGGTTTCCCTTGGGTGCTCTAGTATCAAGCTAAAATAAAATAGGATATAAACTATAGACACTACCAGTCAAAAGTTTGGGTAGACTTTTTCATTTAAAAGGCATCAAAACTATGAACTGACAAATAGAATGTATTCAAGAAAAGTGTGCAGACTGTATATATAAATGGATACTGCCTCTTTTTTGTATTTCTACGCACTTCTGTCATTCTTACTCACAGAAACAGAGATTTATTTAATTTGTAGTATTATATAATTGTTACATTATACTATTTATTTTGTTTTACCAAAAAAAAAATAATGCTACTTGGTCCAAGGAGAAATTTAATTTGTCAACTGGACAAGAGTTTATTTGGTCGAATATGTTCTGGAGCTCATCCAACCTGCTTCTTCAGTTCTGGTCAGACGCTGGTGGACACTGTCTTATATCTGCCTGAAGGGAGGAGCTAACTACAGTGAAATTACTTTGAAACTACCACACCTACTTGTTTTCAGTTTCTGTTAGTTAGGTGGGCCTATTAAATATGCAGTGGGCGTGGAGTGTGGGTCTTGTTAGCAGAATCATTCAGGGCCATAATGGGTGTTCTCACCTCTGGACCTGACCTGCTGCCCTTTTGTTTCTTTGTTTTAATTTAGGTTTGAGGATAGAGTTATAGATGGGAGACAAATGATGTCTGAGACCTCCATTTCTGTTCAAGGAAGCATTCTCTTTCTTGACAAAAAATAGCCTCTTTAACTCCCCTCTCAAACCAGTTCTTTTCTCAACGTAAACGTATTCGACCAAATAAACTTTTGTCCAGTTGACAAATTGAATTTCTCCTTTTGCCATGGATTCTACCCGGAGGACTGAGGGATTCTACACACTGAGATATGAACATTGAATTCCAAATAAGGAACTCTGCTCCAAATTTGCCTCATACCCGCAGGTCTCAATGCACTTCATTTGACTAGAGACGAACGCTATGGGTGACGTCAGACTCTCCTAGTCCACTTCTTTCTACAGTCTATGGAAATGACTAAAAGCAATTGTTTTGATCACTGTTTGCACACTCTTGGCATTCTACTAATGAATTTAGGTTCTCTGACAAGTTGCGAGCTCAAGACCTGGAGAAGGGTCCTGAGATCGCCCCCACAGGTTGACATGGGTTAAATGCAGAGGACATAAATTGCATCTTGCTGTATAAGGTGAACATCCACCTTAAAGTCCTTAGGATAATCTTTTAAACAGAGGAAGAAGCGCTTTGACCAACCACATCCTAAGCAGGACCGCCTTTTGTTGACGTCTTTATTGCTGTTATCAGATATCGGTGCTTGATTGCGTATTGGTTCGAAAGATATCCCTTCAGCCGATATTCTGGTTAGCCCCAAGTATTAAATCTTAAATCCAACAGTGAACGCATTCGTCAGCTCCCTTCTCCTACTCCTTCTCCTCCGCCTTTCAGCTTTCATCCCGTTTCTAATACCGATGTTCTACGAAGTTAGCGCTTAATTTTCAGCTACTAATTTTAATCTAAATAAGTTTAATTGAATGTATTAAAATTCTAGTGGCGACAGAATTCAGCTCAGACCTAAACTCGCCGCCACCACGCGATGTTACTGTGGGGTTTGGAGATTTGGGATGGGAACGGGGTGCGCTTTTTCAGCCTGTCAGTCACTTAGCGATCGGCCAATTTTGAGGAAAACATTTTGGGCGGTTGTTGAAGGACCCACTCAGGAGCTAATTTGTCCCCTCTCTTTCTCCCTCTCTCTCTGCTCTTTAGAGAAACTGGACACGCTGGAGGAGTGGGTGAGGGAGATCTTCAGCAAGGTGCCCAACAAGTGAGTGTCCGAAAGGGAGAGCTCCGAGCGAGGACGGGAGTGTGTGTGTTTATATTAGCGCTGGAAATGATTTTCTAAAATATAAATGTCAAGTGGGTCTCCCATCTCCTCTGCTCGTCGTCCGCTTCTGTTCAGAGTAAGAGAGAAGGATATATCTGATAACTTTAATATTGTTATAATATTTAGGCGTCACTGTAATAATGTCTTCCTCTGCAACTTATATAGTTTTTTATTTTTTGTTTTGTATAACTCAGCATTTTGTGGAGTAGATGGTCGAATAATTAACATCTATGACAATAAAGATAGTAAGTTATTGATACTTTGCAATGACATTTTAGGGGTGTTCTACATGCGTCTCTCTCTCTCTCTATTGGCAGAATGTTCAGCAGTTACCATAGTGACACAATACACACATTAGCAAACAAAAAAAAAAGACAAAAAAGCTTTAAAATTGACTGGAAAATCAAGTAAAAAATACAAAATGCATTTAAGCAACACATTTCAGGAGCTTGCGATCAATACGAGCGATCATGGTCCTGTTTAGGTGTTTGATTTTAATGCTACAAAGCTCTGTGTGACAGACTTTTTTAACAACACAAATGATGATAGATGTTGTAGTTCCAACCGAGTCAGCTCTTTCTCGGATGGTGTTAAAATAAAGCTCAGATAAAGTCAAAACAGAGCTTCTAACAGAGCAGTGCCTATAGTTAGCTTCACACCCCCAGAGAACGCTGTTGATGAGTAAGTATTAATTAACTGCTTCATTCTGCTATTTAATACAACTCATGCTTTATTTACAATATGGTTCATCTAGAAAAGAAAAGGTTTCAAATGTAGATTTCTGGAAACTGTTTGAAATCTGTAGCACGACAGATCCTTAGTTGTTTAACCATTTAATAGGTCGATGGAGTCTTTGTCAACTAATCATTGTATTTGGATTATTAGGAGAAGGGAGTGCATTTAATGAAGGGTTCAGAGATATGTAATAGTTTTTAGTCAATGAATCGATCAAGAATTTCACCTAGAAATCAAGATTTTTAATTATTTAGGGTCACATCAAGCTTCATAAAGTTGTTCAATATTGTAATTTTCTATACTTTCTATATTGCAATTGACAATGTTTTATTGTGACAGGTCTAATCTTCCCATATTTCAGCATACAGTATGTAATAGGTTAAGTTAAAGCAAAAAAGTAAATGACTTAAAGGAAAAGTAACGTTTTTTTACAATCTGAGCCTTCTTTCGGCAATAAAACAAGTAGTTTTACTCACCCATAGCAGTTTGGTGTCAATTGGAGCAGTATCGCAGAACTTATGTTGAGCCGTTCTGTTCTACTAATGATCCCGTATCCGTTAGCATGAGTGCTCGGGGCACTGATTTGCGGTGTCCAAATAACACAAACTTTAGCACTTTTCAAATCACAGAAGATCGCTGTGTCAGGGTAGACTTTTAGTAGATTCCAAAACGGCCTGAAACCCGATATCACAACAGAAAAGTAAAGTTCAGAGTGGTGTTAGCTTCTTTCGGACTAGCGTTGTTTACAAAACAGCTGAGTTCACGCATGCGCACTGTCCTCTCTGATGACGTCATCAAATGAAACTATAGCTGGATATCGGGTTTCAGGGCGTTTTGGAATCCACTAAAAGTCTACCCTGGCACAGCGATCTTCTGTGATTTGAAAAGTGCTAAAGTTTGTGTTATTTGGACACCGCAAAGTAATGCCCCGAGCATATGATACGAGCACCATGTTAACGGATACGGGATCATTAGTAGAACAGAACGGCTCAACATAAGTTCTGTGATACTGCTCCAATTGACACCAAACTGCTATGGGTGAGTAAAACTACTTGTTTTATTGCCGAAAGAAGGCTCAGATTGTAAAAAAAAAGTTAATTTTCCTTTAATTCACTAGTCAAACTATATCACAAATTAAGATACAACAGGACATGCAGCAGCACGGTCAGGACTTTCGCCTCACAGCAAGGAGGTCCTGGGGGCATCTGGCCTTTCTGTGTGGAGTTTGCTTATTCTCCCTGTGTAGGTTTCGTTTGGTTCCTCTTACTGATGAAAAAAAAGGTCCAATAAGTCTTTCCTACAATGAACAAAAAATGGGAAAAAAAGAGAGAGAATTGTGACTAAAACCTGACTGTTGTACATTTTAATTTCCCACATTATTATTATTTTTTACCAGTAGATGTGAAACCAGTCCCCCCCTCTCCTCACCTGGCCCCTCATCTGTGCTTTCTGGTCTTATTCTTTTATTCTATCAGACAGCAGTAACATAGATGCCATCTGGTGGTGACATGTGAGAATACAGGTTTATGAGATCTATTGTTCAGCCGTATACCTGTGCATGCTTCGTCAGGGTTCATTTTACTCTTCTTTAAGTTCTTGCTCTTGTCCAGCCTGCCATGCATATAGATGAATAAAATAACCTCCAGTATTAAACACTTCCACTTCCATCCAAAGTTCTAACACCTCCTTATAGCTCCACGATGTTTGTCTGAGCGTTCAAATCTCCCAGAAGCCTTAAGCACTTTTGGATTAACTCAATTAATTTGCATGAAGCCACGATGCAATAAAGTAAACATTTAGTGGATCTGACAGCATGCTTTAAAGTCGTAATTAAACATTCACTTCCTGTTCCTAATGTTTTTTAATCCTTGCAGATGTTCGACAAAGCCCCAGTGAATGGAATTATCTGCTATTCAGTGCCATATTAGGTGCAAATTGCTGCTAATTTGCGCTAGTCTAATGCAACTAAATTAACTGGGTAGAGCAGACAAAAATTTTAATCAACCAATAGTGTTGTTACTTGAAAATAAAACTGTGCAAGTTGAAGTAGAAAGTAGTGGGGCAAGAAATTAATAAAGATCTGGTTTAACACAAAATGGATTCTGGTGAGCTTTTAGCCATTTTACAATTTCATTACCACCATGTTGATACGATAACATACCCCATTTTTAAAGTTTTATTCACATGAGATTACTGTTACTACTTTTTTTACTAGTAAAAACAATCACATACACGTAGAAGTGTGGCAAAGCTACTCCAACACGTACAGTTTCTTTAAAGGTCGTATATTATGCATATTACGAGCTTTGACCTTCATAAAAAACATACCCATAGTTGTGTTTTGTTTCATTCACACATGTTTGAGTGACCCTTTAGTATTAGCCTGACTACATCTCCAAAGCTTCAAATTCTCTAAATGCTCTGTCCCACCTTGTGATGTCATGAAGTGGTAGTTTTCAAGTTAACAGCTACACTGTTTACACGAGAATGCTTGCGGGTAAAAACGACGTTTAGACGGTGATGGCGTTTTGGGGGCTTAAAAAGGCAAAAAACTGAAACCGCCATCCAAAGTGGAAAACTTGAATACGCTCCGCCGTAGTGTTTTCGTCTACACTGCCCAAGACGCAAAACTCTGGTCAAATCTGCTGACGTTGCGTACGCGTTTACGTCACATCGGTCCATCAGTGTACTTTGTTTGGCAGGACCCCCTGAAGCAATAGTTGAACTTCTTCGTCTGACCACACAATTTTTTTTTTGCTGCTGGTAGCCATGTTTTGTTTTGCTTTTCACGGCGCAGATGAGAAGGAAGATTCTGCGACATAGTGATAATGTATCACAGCGCCACCTAGCCGCCTGGCATGCATACTCGAATTCCACACATTTTTGCGTCACCGTATGCACGCAGATTTCCCCCGAAAACACTCGTCTAAACGTGGAATAAAAAATGAAGACGCGACGCCACTTTTGCGTGTTCTGTTCAGACCGTCATCATATAAACGTAGCCTTATAACGTTTAGTCCAGTGGAGACTGGCACTTCCAGGTTTGAAATAATCCAAATGATTCTAGTGAAGGTGTATGCATTTAAAAACACAACGGAGCACTTCCTGTATTACCACATGACATCACAAGATGGAACAGAGCATGTTTCAGTTTGCCTAAATATGCAGGATTTGCGTGTTAGATTAAACATGTGTGAATGAAACAAAACACAACTCCAGGTCTGTTTTTGATGATGAAACTGCATTATAATTACATACATCAGAAAATGGAGTAATATAGGCCCTTTAAAAAGTAAATGACATGGAGTACTGCCCGTTTAACTGAATCTCTTGTGTTAGCTTGCTTGTTCTTTCTAATCTTCTTCTTGTCTTTTTTGCAGCGGTCTCTCAAAGCCCGATTTCTCAAACATGCTGGATCCCTTTGACACTCCCGCGTTTAACAAGCTCTACCGAGGTACGCTTCATTTTCCACTACTTCTTCTGATTTTTGCTGAACTTGTTAGCTTACCCATTGTTACCTTTAATAGCGTTTTAATACAGCCCGTGAAGGGGGATACAGAAAATGCTACGCGCTCAAAATTTGCACGCCAAGTTAATTTTTCTCATTGTCTCCTGACCTGTGCTTGCAGTTGTTCCTGTTCGAAAAGTTCACGCTTTGAATATTACTTGGGCCCTGCCGCCACAAGAAAAGTACTATCGGTAAGTTTGGTAGTAAGTATAATACATAATGCAGTAACATGTATGTATTATGTATATATAGTACATTTTTACAGCCACTACCCAAGGACGTGCAAATAAACCCAGGATGACTGTATAGTGGGAATAGGATGGGCGATATATTGGTTCCAGTATGGTTATTGGCCAATATCGAGGTGTTTTTTTGATATATGTGTTGGCCAATATTGGTACTCAATGCTGATATTCAATACCCCGTGTTTTTTTTTTGCTTCCCCATTCTCTGTGCCCTTTTTGAGCAGATTAATGATTAAAAAACGAAATAGAAAAGAGTTGTATAGCTGTATGTTTACACAATATCGATCAAATTATTTTATACCCCAGATGAATACATTTTGTTATTATTTTTACAAAAAGTTATCTATTAGTATCTGATTTTCAATTAGTATCTGATTTTCAATACTTTTGACAGCCCTACAGTACAGGAATACTCTAAGGTGCATTGCCCCAAATCAGCAGGTGCATTTTTGTTCACAGCATAAGAATATTGGAGTTTCTGAATTTTTTTTGACTATTTTTTGCTTTAGAAATACATTTTAGTGTTGGCCAATGTAATCCTGAAATGTCACTGCCTTTTACAAGATTTATTTTACTTTTCAATTTGACTACCTTTGAAAACTTTTCTATTACTTTTCAAGTTGTGATTTTTCAGTTCAGTTTTTCAGCTTTTTGATAGGGTTCTCTACAAAACAAAATGGAGCCAGGTTCAAATGGCTATGAGTATTTGTGTTTTGTCCATGGATGAATTTTCTGTGTTGGAAAGAGTTATAAACAAGCCAGCCAGAGGGGAATTCTGATTTTCATACAGGATTCTCAAACTTCTTTAAAGGTGGACTATGTACTTTTGTGGTGGAACGTCCACTACCTCCATGTCTCCATGAGGATGGGACTATCTATAGTGTGTTTTCACGTGACGTCATAATCCGGAAGTCGGCCATGTCGGAGATACTCGAAACAAAACAAACATTGCACTTATGCCGCCAAGTTAAAAAAAAACAAAAAACAAAATGGTAAAACTATTGTCGGGTCCTGGGCTGTCACAATAGATCAGACAGAGAAAAACCGCTGCAGTTCTATCATTTACCTAAAGTAGTGACCAACCAGGGTGAACAGACAGAGTGATTATCAAAGGAAAGTAAACCAGATCTAAACCAGGTCTAAAGCAGGTCTAAACCAGGTTGAACAGACAGAGCGATTATCAAAGGAATAGAGGCGACAGACAAGGCGACAGAGGTGGAAAGACGATGTTCATATTTTAATCTTTGCAAAATGTGAATAATAAAAAGCAGTATACTCGTACTTAAACACGTTACACATGTAATACAAGTATGCCGACCTTTGCCATCACAATACGCTTGTCTCCAATTTGCCACACTTTGCGCTCTCGTACCAGCCACAAACAAACTGGTTGTTGCCTCCAGAGCTTTAGAGCTCTGAAGGTCTTGTGCTGTATCAGGGCTTGGGGAGAAGAGCAGGTAGTCGACAGTATCGGGATCGCTTACAGCAGCAGAATCGACAAATCGCCACTGTCACTGAACAAACTTGAATCCATCTCATATGGATCTTCTTGTCCAAGTAATTTGAGTTTGTTCATATAACGCTCCTTTTCTTTGGAATCCAACTTATCTCTATACACCTGGTCAACTGTATCAGAAGTTTTGGATTCTGATGTGGAAGTTTTATCTCGAAATTTTGAGTTTTCTGCATGGTTGCTTTATAAGTGTGTTTACTTTGAGTGAGCAATATCTCCAGCATGACCGCACATCCGGGTCAAGGTGGGATTTTTCGAGTCTGTGAAAACACACTATATCAGGGGTCTCCAACCTGTAGCTCTCCACACCCTTCCAAGTAGCTTGCCAAGGGATTTATGAATTACATGTGCGGAATAAGTAAAATTTTAATTAATTAAATGCCTATTACCATTGTACATGTATCATTTTGATGCCTAACTTTGTACAGTACTAAATGGATGATGGTTTATGTTCATATAAGGCCGTGGCTTTTAGTCTCAATTTCTTGCAACGGCTAAAACGAGTAGCTCAGGCCAAGTTACTGGTCAGATTTGTGATGAAGTGACCATTCTTACAGCAAAGGCCAATTCATACAAGAAAATCTGCATTCACCAAATTCACATATTTAAATTTATATGTTATTTTGTTCCTTCCTTCTTTTTTTTTTAGTAAAGGTAATTTGTTTATTCTTGAACAAGCAGTTGGCAGACCTTCCATCAGGAATGTTGCATATTCTTTAATTGTCTTTTACTGTCTCTGTTGTATCATGCCCTCTGTTTTTATGTATTCCTTTTTTCAGAGTGAAGCCCCTCCATTACATCTCGTGGCTGATTGGACACGAAGGCACCGGCAGCATCCTCTCTGTGCTGCGGAGGAAGTAAGATTATTCCTACCCCTCGCACCTCATTCCATTTTACAGCTTTTCAGAGCCCCTCTATGTTAAAATTCATAAACTTGACCTAACTGTGTCCCACATACAACTCTGGGGGAAAAAAACAAGAGACCACTGCAAACAGTTTTTCTGATTTTACTACTTATAGGTTGCCTGGTTTACACCAGACCATATCACAAGTGATATATGGTCTGGGAGCCACCTACTGAACTGAACTGAACTGTAGCGGAGGTGTGGTTTACGACTGTCAACGGCCGTTTATTGGGCGTTATGAATGTCTATCATTTGGCGTATACGTAGCCCATAGCCAATCATGTCAGTTGTACTCGATGACGTAGTTAGAGCGACGACCGGGGAGAAGAGAAGGAAACGCTGCCATTTTCCCCAATCTCAAAAACAAAAATATGATTAAACAATGGCACCGAACGATTACTGCCGTTTGTGTAAAATAAATATGAGAGAAGGTGGACCCGCTTCCGTTTTTCACGTAGTATGCGTCGCCGTCTTTCCACCCCTCCCCGCTCTCCGACTGGCTCCCCCGCTCAGAATCCCTCGCTTAGCCTCGTTGCCAGGCTGTCTTTCAGATCGGAACAATCGCGCAAAGTAGCCTAGGATTTCCCAAGTTAACTTATAGGTATGTGTTTGAGCAAAACGAACATGTTTGTTTGAGTCTTTAAACTACTGACAACATTTCCCCCAAATTCCAAATAAAAATATTATCGTTTAGAGCATTTATGGCGGCACGGTAGCTGAGTGGTTAGCGCTCTTGCTTCACAGCAAGAAGGTTCCGGGTTCGATCCCCGGGTCGCTCAGGCCTTTCTGTGTGTGTTCTGTGTGGAGTTTGCATGCATGGTCTGGGTTCGATCCCCGGGTCGCCTGGGCCTTTCTGTGTGGAGTTTGCATGTTTCTCCCCGTGTCTGGATGGGTTTTCTCCGGGCACTCCGGTTTCCCCCATCAACCCAAAACATGCACCATAGGTACCTCCAGCTTAGGTCCTGACCAAACCGAAGCAAGAAGATCATGGTGATGGTCCCCGGGCGCCCTAATGTGTGCTGCCCACTGCTCCTAATATATATATATATAGGATGGGTTAAAATGCAGAGAAGAATTTCTCCAGTGTGAGATCAATAAAGTTACTTCTTCTTCTTCTTCTTCTATTTGCAGAAAATGACAAATGGTCAAAATAACAAAAAAGATCCATGTATTCAGACCTCAAACAATGCAAAGAAACAAGATCAAATTCATTTTAAAACAACATAATTGAGAGGAGTTCAGAAATCAATATTTGGTGCAATACCCCTTTAATCACAGCTTTCATGCCTCTCCACAAGTCTTTCACATTGTTCTTGGGTGACTTTATTCCACTCCTGGTGCAAGAACTGAAGTAGCTCAGCTTTGTGTTTGTGTTGGAATTCAACAGATGTTGGAATGGAATGGCTGTAATACATGTAGAGATGCTGATTTCAGAAAAAAATGCAGTGGGCTCTTATTTTTTTCCAGAGCTGTAGGAGATAAACATGTTGAAATCAAATCTTGCCCTTACTGATAACAATTCAAATGCTGATTTATTCTTAATTTCAAAACATGATGGCCAATTTGTTTATGTAATTTGGTGTTCTGGTTCTCCAATCAGAAAGCAGAGTGAGTTTTGCGTTGCCAGTTTCAGTGCTGAAATGTAGTTTGTTTAAACCTAAAATGCCTCTCTCTGATCTGAACGGTCTCTACCTAAACCACAGCACCTGCACCAGTCATTAATCAGTGCTAGTGCAGCATCTGCAGCTCAGGGAGGGAATTTTGGAGGTTCTGAGCTTCACATGAGTCCTGTCCATGTACTGAAAATGAGCCAAACTTATACAGTGGCTTGCGAAACTATTTGGCCCCCTTGAACTTTGTGACCTTTTGCCACATTTCAGGCTTCAAACATAAAGATATAAAACTGTAATTTCTTGTGAAGAATCAACAACAAGTGGGACACAATCATGAAGTGGAACACACTTTATTGGATATTTTAAACTTTTTTAACAAATAAAAAACGAAAAATGGGGCGTGCAAAATCATTCAGCCCCTTTACTTTCAGTGCAGCAAACTCTGTCCAGAAGTTCAGTGAGGATCTCTGAATGATTCAATGTTGACCTAAATGACTAACAATGATAAATGGAATCCACCTGTGTGTAATCAAGTCTCTGTATAAATGCACCTGCACTGTGATAGTCTCAGAGGTCTGTTTAAAGCGCAGAGAGCATCATGAAGAACAAGGAACACACCAGGCAGGTCCGAGATACTGTTGTGGAGAAGTTTAAAGCTGGATTTGGATACAAAAAGATTTCCCAAGCTTTAAACATCCCAAGGAGCACTGTGCAAGCAATAATATTGAAATGGAAGGAGTATCAGACCACTGCAAATCTACCAAGATCTGGCCGTCCCCCTAAACTTTCAGCTCATACAAGGAGAAGACTGATCAGAGATGCAGCCAAGAGGCCCATGATCACTCTGGATGAACTGCAGAGGTCTACAGCTGAGGTGGGAGAATCTGTCCATAGGACAACAATCAGTCGTATACTGCACAAATCTGGCCTTTATGGAAGAGTGGCAAGCAGGAAGCCATTTCTTAAAGATATCCATAAAAAGTGTCATTTAAAGTTTGCCACAAGCCACCTGGGAGACACACCAAACATGTGGAAGAAGGTGCTCTGGTCAGATGAGACCAAAATCGAACTTTTTGGCAACAATGCAAGACGTTATGTTTGGCGTAAAAGCAGCACAGCTCATCACCCTCAACACACCATCCCCACTGTCAAACATGGTGGTGGCAGCATCATGGTTTGGGCCTGCTTTTCTTCAGCAGGGACAGGGAAGATGGTTAAAATTGATGGGAAGATGGATGGAGCCAAATACAGGACCATTCTGGAAGAAAACCTGATGGAGTCCGCAAAAGACCTGAGACTGGGACGGAGATTTGTCTTCCAACAAGACAATGATCCAAAACATAAAGCAAAAGCTACAATGGAATGGTTCACCAAAAAACATATCAAGGTGTTAGAATGGCCAAGTCAAAGTCCAGACCTCAATCCAATTGAGAATCTGTGGAAAGAACTGAAAACTGCTGTTCACAAACGCTCTCCATCCAATCTCACTGAGCTCGAGCTGTTTTGCAAGGAGGAATGGGCAAAAATATCAATTTCTCGATGTGCAAAACTGATAGAGACATACCCCAAGCGACTTGCAGCTGTAATCGCAGCAAAAGGTGGCGCTACAAAGTATTAACTCAATGGGGCTGAATGATTTTGCACACCCAATTTTTCATTTTTTATTTGTTAAAAAAGTTAAAAATATCCAATAAAGTGTGTTCCACTTCATGATTGTGTCCCACTTGCTGTTGATTCTTCACAAAAAATTACAGTTTTATATCTTTATGTTTGAAGCCTGAAATGTGGCAAAAGGTCACAAAGTTCAAGGGAGCCAAATAGTTTCGCAAGCCACTGTATGTGTGCTCAATCTGCAGGTTAAGGCACTGACAAAGTTGTTATTGTAGCACTTTTTTTCAAACTGTAAAAGTGCAGGTTACATACATTTCTTTTAACACCTCAATTAAACTCCATCAGACTTGATGAGCTGCATTACACTGCTTTTGAAATCCTTGAGTTGGCCCTGAGCACTTTAAAGCCCTCCCACTTGACTGTGAATCATGCACTCGTCTCACATATGGCTCGCCGGCTTTGGCTGAGAGGCACAGAGAATGGCCATCAAACTGCATTGCTGTCAAAAGTGTGTGTGTGAGTGTATAATCCAACACAAACTCTTGGCCGGAAGAAAGTGCAGAGTTAGGAGATGCACTTTTATTTAAGAATATCACAAGGTCACTTCTCCTCTCACGGACACTGTTACTGTTAATTAGTCAGCACAGTGTTTTTGGACAAGTCCCGAGAAACGAGCAAGAGTCTGTGCTATAACAAGTGCACTGCTTACAATGTAGGTTTTACTTTTCTCACGATCTTCTTAAACAATAATGAAGACAATTTAAATTTGTAACACCATGCAGGTAATTTGTATTATCAAAATGCTTTAGTTACATGTAAAACTGTAATGGTCACACTTTTATCGTACTTTTCCACTTTCAAGGCATTCAATGTGATTTTACATCAAGGAACCATTCACCCACTTCTTCGTTGATAAATCATTTTATTTAGAAGTTATATAAATGCATTGTTTCTTTTTTCTGCATAAATAGTTTGGTTTGTTTTGTTTTGAGGTGTAGTTTTGTCTCGAGTGCAGTTTGGGTCCGATACATAGAGCTGCGTAGTACTACTGTACAAACCATTCACAAATCATAATTTTATTTTTCTCTCTACATTGTCTGTGTTTATTCCATAAAATATGACATTATGACAAAAATGAAGCCAGTTTCACAGAGCGTAATCCACAACCAACTTTCCTGTCTTCTGATATTTTCCTGTAGGTTCCACAGTGGTCCATGGGCCTATACTAGTCTATGTTCTCTTATACTTGTTCTGATACAGCTCAAGCTCATTCTAAAACTTTTCAGGAAAGGTTAACTTCTGTCCTGTGAATGTGACTTTTTTTAGTATCGATACCTGCTCAAATGAGTATCTCGTTTTGATACTAGTGTAGTTTAAATTCCAATGCAGCTTCTCACCTGCTGTGTGGTTCCTGGGCCGAAGGAGGTGTCAAGAATCATTCAAAAGGACAGACGCTCTGATAGTGTAATACTATTTATTACAAAAACAGAGTGTAGCCAAAGGTCTGGGAGATTACCTCTCACCAATCTGGTTTCTCCTTGAACAAAGTTTTTGCCCACTTTTATAGCTTTCCTGGAGGACATCCCATACTAATCTGATTACCTCTATATGTTAGAGATCTATATATCTATATGTTATATGTTAGAGGCTTGAACATATCCAGATGTTATTAGAATTTGTGGTTTCTTGGGCCATCATGACAGATACCCTCATAATTTACTTACTAGGAACTGTATATTTTCAGGGTTCAAATGGTAAAAGGTCTAGGTCTAGTTTTAGCATCGATTAGTGTCTGATTTTCGATTTTTGACAACTTTCTGATCCCCGATAACATCCTGGACATTCTTGTATTGTCAGGTGCTGGGCTCTGGCTCTCTTCGGAGGAAACAGTGAAACAGGCTTTGACCAGAACACCACCTACTCCATCTTCTCCATCTCTATCACCCTCACCGACGAAGGCTTCCAGAACTTCTACCAGGTACTACAAGAAGTATTTTTAGAGTAGTTATTAAGGATATATAAAGGATTTTTCTCACATAAATTGCCTCTATATGTCCACCATTATTTTTCTATATGGAGTCTGTCCTCTTGTCTTCATCTAGATGTCATTGCTTTGTCTGTAATGTTCCGCAATATGGCATTACACTTATCTTGCATTTATTCAATTGCAAATCTTGAAAAATATGCAAGAGCCAGCTCGCCTCTCCACAGATCTGACATGTAACTTGGTGTGGTAGTATCATCTGCTTGAGTTTAATGCCATCGTGTATGTAGATAATTTCAGGAAAACCAAGCAGCATGCAGCATCTCCATGGAGACGTAACAGGTGGGGGAGCCTCCAACCGCAACGGGAAAATGTGCACCTTTTCAGCAGACTAGAGAATACCACCTAAAATACAACAAATTGCATCAAACTTCAGATAAAACATTCGGAATTGGCAGTTATTTTAAAGCACAGTATGTAACTTTTTACCTACAAATAGACCAAAATAAAAGCATGTTTGTTTTTATTTTTTTGTTTGTGATTATTACACTGAGAAACTTAATGTGAGCAAGCTTGCATCTCCACAAACCTGACTCTTATTTGGCCTCCTCCTTCTTGTTTCCATGGAAATGTTGTTCTTTTTGCTATGATATAATATCGTATATCAGTAAAACTCATCTGTCTCCATGGAGAACGTTCTGAAGTTTGGATTTTACTTCCTGTGGCTAGCGCTCATGCTTCACAGCAAGAAGGTTCCAGGTTCGATCCCTGGGTCGCCCGGGCCTTTCTGTGTGGAGTTTGCATGTTCTCCCCGTGTCTGGGTGGGTTTCCTCCAGGCTCTCCGGTTTCCCCCCATCAACCCAAAACATGTGCCAGGTAAAATCCTCCAGCTTAGGTCCTGACCAAACTGAAGCAAGAAGATCATGGAGATGGTCCCCGGGCGCAGTAATGTGCTGCCCACTGCTCCTAAGAACAGGATGGGTTAAATGCAGAGAAGAATTTCTCCTGTGCGAGATCAATAAAGTCACTTCTTCTTCTTCTGTTTCCATGGACTCATGCAGGTGATGTGCCACTTTGAGAAAGTTACACACTGTACCTTTAACAGAAGTGAAAGTTCACTTTAGAACTTTACAAAGGATTTACTACAACGTGTTTCAAATATATGAAATGAATGAACATTCTCCATGGAGATAGATGAGTTTTACTGATGTACAATATTATATCACAGCAAAAAGAACAACATTTCCATGGAAACAAGCAGGACGAAGCCAAATAAGAGTCAGGTTTGTGGAGATGCAAGCTTGCTCACAGTAAGTTTCTTTGTAATAATCACAAACAAATGAAAACAAACATGCTTTAATTTAGGTCTATTTTGAGGTAAAAACTTACATACTGTGCTTTAAAATAACTGCCAATTCCAAATGATTTATCTGAAATTTGATCTTATTTGTGGTATTTTAGGTGGTATTCTCTAGTCCAGGGGTCACCAACCCTATGCCCGCGGGCACCCGGTCGCCCGTGAGCCCCATTTCAGTCGCCCGCAGAGCAGGTTCTAAAAATAGAACAGGTCGCCCTCGTACTTATATAAATAATAATGTTTTACAAAAATGCTGCGCCTTTATATGCACATATTTTAAAGTAGGCTAATAATAAAAACACTTACAGATTTTAAAATTTAAAATATGTTGTCCGAGTTCAAAGTTCACTTATCTGCGCATGACAATGAACCTGTTTGATGCAGCTGGACTCATCCAAAAAAAAAAAAAAAAAGACGAGACAGCATGGCGGAGAAGAGAAAGAAATCATATGTTTTTAACACCGACTGGGAAGAAGAGTTCTTTTTTCCCATGGAAAAGAGAGAAGTGTGTATGTCTCATTTGTGGAGCTACAGTGGTGATTTTGAAACGGCACAATGTGGAAAGTCGCTACGAATCACGGCAGCTTCAACATAAACTTTCCCCTTAAGAGTGCACTTCGAGCTGAGAAAGCACGAGAGTTAAAGGCTGCTTTAGCCAAGCAGCAGTCTTTCTTCACTAGACCACTGAAAAAGGCTAAAAAGGCAACCGAGGCTTCTTTCAGGGCAACAAATTATTTGATAAAAAACAAAAATACATTTTCAGATGGAGAAACTGTAAAAGGAGCGATGATGATGATTGCTGAGACTATTTTTAAAGACGAGAAAAATGGATCAGATGTCAGATGTCATCTCAACTCTGGCCGATGTACAACTTGGTGCGAGTACAGTGACAAGACGGGTGTCTGCTATTTCCGAAAACTTGAATGAGCAGCTGGACAAGGACTTACGTGAATACAGGTGGTTCAGCATCCAGAGCGACGAGTCCGTGGACAACAGCAGTACAGCTCAGCTAATGGTGTTTATTATTATTATTATTATTTGAAATCATTCAGCCTGCTTCAATTTTGAAATGATAAGAGTTTGATTTGTTTAAAACAAAAAAAGGAGTTGAAATAATGTTAAATTTATTACTACATTACCACATTACTAGTATATTTTTGCTAATCTAATTGTGACATGTTCATTTGCACAAAATAAATGTCGCTTTGACAGTGAAACACAAATGTGGTCATTTACACATAACTAATGCATGTATGCATACATTGTGATCAAATAAATAATAATACAGCATAAAAGTGCATTATTTAGACTTTTGAATTATCTTAATTGAGCTGGTAGCCCTCGTATTATTTGATGACCTTAAGGTAGCCCTCGGCTTTGAAAAGGTTGGTGACCCCTGCTCTAGTCTGTTGAAAAGGTTCACATTGTCACGTTCCAGTTGGAGGCTCCCCCACCTGTTAAAAATAGAGGTATCAACTTTTTTATTAGTTATTGACCACAACAGCAAAACGCATATCAGATATCAGTATCTATGGAAAAAAAAAATCATATTGTACCATCTGTATTTTCAAGGACATTTATGATCAAAGATAACAGCTCCGCCCAAGCTTCAGATCCGTTGTATTCCTAGCGCCTGTTGCAGTGTAAATAATAAGTGTTGGTGTTTGGACCTACCTGACAAACTCCATTATGTGTCCATGTGTATGCGACGGGCCCGAGCACAGCTGGCTGCCTGTGCTGTCACAAACCCACCGGGTTATTTCGGTACAGGTCTGTTGTCAGTTGCTATGACGACCATGGGGTTCAGCTGAGATATTTCCGATGATTCGCTGCAGCGTCGGTGTCTGCTGATGTTAACACTCAGATAACCCACACTTGAGCACCGTGCGGAGAGACTGAAGTACAATTCAAAGCACAAGAGAGATTAGATCAACTTTCACATTGTGTTTTCCACTGATGAACTTGTCCGCAATTATTCCTCAGCTGTAAGGTTATCCAAGTTATCCAAGATATGATTTAGTGCTTTTCACCTTTAGCAAATGTACTGTAGGAATAAATAATCCTATTCTCTCAAAGTCACTAAAGTGCATATGACAGGTTAGACTGCTGTTTTCACTAAAGCAAAGTGAACAGCATTATACAGCTCTGGAAAAAATAAGAGACCACTGCAAAATGATCAGTTTTTCTGATAGGTATGTGTTTGGGCAAAAGGAACATTTTTGTTTGAGTCTATAAACTACTGACAACATTTCCCCCATATTCCAAATAAAAATATTATCGTTTAGAGCATTTATTTGCAGAAAATGACAAATGCTCAAAATAACAAAAAAGATACATGTTCTCAGACCTCAAACAATGCAAAGAAACAAGATCAAATTCATTTTAAAACAACATAATACTAATGTTTACACTTAAGAAGAGTTCAGAAATCAATATTTGGTGCAATAACCCTTATTTTTAATCACAGCTTTCATGCGTCTTGGCATGCTCTCCACAAGTCTTTCACATTGTTCCTGGGTGACTTTATTCCACTCCTGGTGCAAGAACTGGAGTAGCTCAGCTTTGTGTTTGTGTTGGAATTCAACAGACGCTGGAATGGAATGGCTGTAATACATGTAGAGATGCTGATTTCAGGAAAAAACTGCAGTGGTCTCTTATTTTTTTCCAGAGCTGTATTTGAAGGAACTGTATGTAGTCTGTACTGTCGGCCCTGTAAGTGGTTAAAAAAAATATTATTAATAGCAGTAACAATCCCCACTCAGCCTGTGTTTCCAGAGCCTTTACCTGCAGATTGAGGACACATCCAAGTTTGTCTCATTCTCAGTACATAAACAGGCTTCATGTGAAGCTCAGAACCTCCAGAATTCACTCCCTGAGCTGCAGAGGCTGCACTAGCACTGATTCATGACTGACTGCTGTTGTTGGGGTGTAGATACTGACCATTTAGATCAGAGAGAGGCATTTTAGATTTAACTGGATTTAACTGTTCCCTTTTCATTCATATTTAAGTTATAATTGTATAGATGCAATTGTGTTGCATCTGTTATTTTGTCTTGTTTTAA
Organism: Paratrypauchen microcephalus; assembly: GCA_036785185.1. Classification (NCBI taxonomy): domain Eukaryota; kingdom Metazoa; phylum Chordata; class Actinopteri; order Gobiiformes; family Gobiidae; genus Paratrypauchen; species Paratrypauchen microcephalus. The sequence goes on from JAVJIX010000085.1 coordinate 3,847,391, forward strand.
ACTAATTAAATAAATAAATAAATGAAAATGAAATTAACTGGGTTTCAGCTTCGAAACTAGACTCATGAGGTTCATCTTTCTCAGTCGATAATCATAAGACTAAATTTTAACATCATGTAGCGAACATACATGAACATTCACACAGACAGTGGCTCCCTCTTTTCTGCATCACTCGACGAAAAACTAAAACACAACACTACCCACTCCAGTCCATCTTTCCCATAATCAGGGAATAATTTAGCTCCATAAAATGCTAAATTATCCTTATTAAATAAAGAATACATCATTTTTGTAATTAAGATTATATCAGCATTATAACAGTTATTAGTAAAAGCTGTATTTGAGCATGTCTACCATGTGGCCACTGATAAACAAGCTTATAAAATAGCCACTGGTAGGATTTGTTGACTTGGTAAATGGTCACACTTTTATATGACACTTTTCCACCTTAAAGGCACTCTGAACACTTTTTAAGCCACTTGAGTTCTGTTGCACTGGTACATCCTTTGTAGGGGCCTTGTCCTCCCATGATGGTTCCTCTAACACCTCTTCTCTGTACTCCACTGTCTGAGGCATTCTCTGAGCATGTCATCTGTCAAAAGCAGGAAAAATATTTGTATCCCCGCTGGCTTGTACAGATCTTTGCTCAGCTACCTTCGCTCTAAGGACAAAACCACATTCTTCACATGCGGTTCAGGAGCCGTTGTGCTCTAGGCTTTACTATTATTATTCATGAATAATGAAACCTGATCCTGGAGGTGACGGAGGTGCTGTTGTTGTTTTCAGTGCACAGTAGAAGGTCTCTGGTTTGACTCAAAGCATACACTGCAGCTTGAATGTGCTCTAGTTTATACATACTGGATAAGTCATGAACTACTGCTGTGTGTTGGTCGTTAGATCCTTGCTCAAAGCGCACACTGAAGTTTGTGCACACTCTAGTTTGTGCATATTCTAGCTTGTGCATACTCTAGTTTGTACATTACGAATAAATCAGCAGAGCAATTGATACTAGTGAGAGTTAGGCTGCGTCCCATTACTCTGTCTTACCCCTTCCCCTTCCCCTACCCGTTTATCTACGTCTTTGTCTTGCCCCTCGTTCCCGAGCTGAGAGGGCTTGGGGTCCGAATGTTCCCCTAAGAAATGGGACACCACTCGATTACCGTTTGCGTCATCATCCCTCGCCTCTACCTGGCTGCTACGTCTACAGAGGCGACAACAATTGACACAAACAAACGTAAACAAACGTCAACGATTATCGGGTACCTCAGCTCGACAAAAAAAAACTAGCTTGTTTATGCATGAAAGTTCGATGAAAACGAAACGATAACATTGGCTAAACAGACATCACTACAATTAAAACCGCAGTTTTAACCGCAGTTTTAACCGCAGTTTTAACCGCAGTTTTAACCGCAGTTTTAACAGTTCACTAAGAGTAACGTAAACATAAGCGTCTAAACCATGCTAAACTGTTAATCAATAATTACAACTTCTGAAAATACATTTATGAGACTCCTTGGCTGGTCGATGTGACGCTGCCATCCTTATCCCAAAACCTGCCTGAGCTTGTAGGCGTACCCCTTCGTTCCAAGTCTGGTCGAGAACTTCGTTTCAAGGGGTATGTAGCCCTCGGTCGTGGCCCTAGCCCTTGATCAAAATTAGAATCGGGACACCCCTCGCCCTCACATGAACGCGCAAAACCAAGGGGTAGGGGTAAGACGAAGGGGTAAGACAGAGAAATGGGACGCAGCCTTATATTGGATTTGAACATGTTTAGCTCGTAGCAAAAATCTTACATACAGTTACTTTTACTTTTACCCTCTGCCCATTTTACCGTGTTTTTCATCTCCACCTTCACCCAGACATTGTAAAAAGTTTATTTTTCCCGACAAACTGTGTAAAAAAACCTTAAAACTCTTGATACTTGCAACTCTAACAATAAAACTGACCTGATCTTTGATGGGGTGAAATGGGCTGTTCTTGGCACTGTTGTAATATTGGTGTTCTTACAGGAACTTGACCGTACTTTGGCTGTCTCCTTCTCTTTCACATTTAAACAGTCCATTTCTGTCTCACAGAATTATTTGGGCTTTTTTTCTGCCAGTTGTGACTAAAATGGTTGCAATCTAGTGTATATACTCTAGTTTGTACATTATTCTAGTCTGTTTTTTGCATACTGCAGTCTCTACCTACTGAATAAGTAATTTAACCCCTACTATACAAATCACAGCCAATAGTAAGTCAATAAATAAGTCAATAAATAAACTCTGTATTGCGCGGTTGGTACAGGTTATACTTCACCAAACCAGCTTTAACCTCCTCTTTCCTTCACTGCTAAAAAAACAAGAAATAAAAATGATGTCTGTAAAATGTTTTCGTCTGAATCTGATGCCAGTCATGATCTCAGTTCAATGATAGCAATTCAACAACAGCCTTCTCATTTCCTTAGCCAGCCTTCTGTAAAATCAGTCGCGCACATTGTCAAGGTCTTTTTGTGTTGCGAAAAAATCCCGCCGAAGTGACAACAATGCTGGTTAGTCACTTACTGTGGCTTATATCGGCGGTGATAAATACTTCATCAAGGCCTAACAGTTCTGTCCGTTCTGTGTTTGATCATTCCAGGTGACTCAGCTCGTGTTCCAGTACCTGAAGATGCTGCAGACGCTGGGACCACAGCAAAGGCACTGTCACGCAATCGTTATACAGTATACATGGGCTGGGGCATACATGAAGACAATAGCCACTTTCAGGCAACATCCACACGACAACGCTCCTGGGTTTTTTTTTTAATGCGGGTTGAAAAAAATTTGCATCCACACACGTGTCGGATCAGTAAATATTTGCATCCAGACGAAAACTGAGCGCTGAGCGAAAACGATGTAATACAAGCCTACGTCGCTTGTTCCCACACAACAATTCTCCATAACTGTACAAAAGCATGACGCAAAAAGATACACAACTTTACAAACCAGATTGTAATGTGATGGCACTCTGAAGGGGGAGTGACTGGCGTGGCGAGCAAAGGGAGGGGAGACTCGTCAAAAACAAAAGTGAAAAGTTTAAAACGTGTTAATACGTTATTTTCAGATAATCTAGCATTTGTGAAAGAATTAAAGGTAACATGGTGATCTAAATGTGTCAGCAGTTAATACCCCTTAGAAGTGTACCCCCTGTTTAAGCAGCAATTTGAACGAGGACTAAACCAGGACTAAACAGGGCTAAACCAGTGCTAAACCAGTGCTAAACCAGTGCTAAACCAGTGCTAAACCAGTGCTAAACCAGGGCTAAACCAGCACTAAACAGGGCTAAACCAGGGCTAAGCTAGTGCTAAACCAGGACTAAACCAGCACTAAACAGGGCTAAGCTAGGGCTAAACCAGTACTAAATCAGGACTAAACCAGGACCAAACCTGGACTAAAACAGGACAAACTAAACTACAAATAAACAAAGGCTAAACCAGGGCTAAGATAGGGCTAAGCCAGTGCTAAACCAGTGGTAAATCAGGACTAAACAAGGACCAAACATGGAAAAACGGGACCAAACCAAACTACAAGTAAACCAGGTCTAAACCAGGTCTAAACCAGGACTAAACCAGGACTAAACCAGCACTAAACAGGGCTAAGCTAGGGCTAAATCAGTGCTAAACCAGTGCTAAATCAGGACTAAACCAGAAATAAACCAGGACCAAACTAGGGCTAAACTAAGACCAAACCAGGGCTAAACCAGGACCAAACCAGGACCAAACCAGGGCTAAACCAGGGCTAAACCAGGACCAAGCCAGGGCTAAACCAGGACCAAACCAGGGCTAAATCAGGGCTAAATCTGGACCAAACCAGGGCTAATCCAGGACTATACCAGGACCAAACTAAGCCGACACCACAACAAAACAAAAAAATGTGATCACATCCTAAATAGAGTCTAAACCATGTCAATATTAACTAATCAAGATGTGATGAACTTACAAACCCAATCAAAATCAGACATACTGTACATCTACCCTTTATAAAATGATGACTGTCAAATGTTAAATCTTGAAATTTGATTTGTGTGTTTGTCTTGTAGGATATACAAAGAGATTCAGAAGATAGAAGCCAATGAGTTTCACTATCAGGAGCAGGTAAGATAATAAATATTGATTATGTACAATGTAAAGGTCCTAGATTATGCTTAATAGATGTTTTTTTTTTTTTTTTTTTACGTTTAGCCATGTTTCATGTTGTAACATCATTCAACTAGGGACCACATATGATTGACTAACATTTAATTATAACAGAAACAAAAACATTTGCCCGAAAAGGAGTGGGAAGAAAAAAACGTATTTAATCCCACCACATCCTCCATTTCAACACAATGAGCTTTTCCCTGCATTCAGACATTTTACCTTAGGCCATGTGAACTATTTACAGTGAGGACAATGAGTGACTGTTATAGCTTGGCAACATAACTATCATCATATTGCAATAATACAAAAGGATAACAACAATGATAAAGAAATTAAGGATACCAACAATGGTAACAGAAAGCAGATAAAAGTAATGTAATGGACAGAACATACCAGCAATGGTCAGGAAAACGTGTAAACCAGCACTACAGAAGGCAGTATTGTTCTAAAATTAACAGAACATGACAAGAATAACTAAATATACAATCAAGATTTTACTTTTAACTCTTAACTGTATTTTAAAGTAAGACATAAAAAGGAAAAAATCCACCATAATAATAATAATTCATAATTCATAGCATTTATATAGCGCCTTTCATGACACCCAAAGCGCGTTACAGTTCGTTGTTCATTCACTCCACACTTGGTGGTAAGCTACTTTCTGTAGCCACAGCTGCCTGGGGCAGATTGACAGAAGCGAGGCTGTCAATCTGCGCCACTGGCCCCCTCCAACCAACACTCACGCACACACCACTTTCATACTAGGCAAATGTGGGTGAAGTGTTTTGCCTAAGGACACAATGACAGGTTTTGCGACTGGCGCCCCCCTGTGGCCCCTGGAATTCCAATAAACTTGCCATTTAAAGGCCCTGCACGCCAAATTTAAAATGTGCGCGCATTGATTTGCCGCTCATAATTAATTGCGTTAATTTTTATAACGCGTTAATTCGCAGTGTAATTAATAATTCTAATTAACGTGTTAACTTGACAGCCCTGGTACAAACGTATTTTCACCAGTATTAATCTTAATTATTGTTCATAAACATTAAGACAATGGAAGTTATTGTGATTATTGATTTGTCTGAATAAAAAATATTACACTACTTAGTTTAGATTATTATATCGTGTTTAAACTAAACTAGTTAATTGTTAAGTGTTATCCCTGCTTTGCCTCAAATGTTACAAAGTATGGCATTAAATGTACATCCATCCTGTGTGTGTTCAGTTTGAGGTCTTTTCATTGCTCAAAAATACTTTGAACATGTATTTTACTGTGAGCGGGCTTTCATAAAGATTTACCAGTTTAATGCCATACTGTGAAGCATTCCAGGCAAAGAAATAACAAAAGCAAACTGCATAATGAATAACAAAAAGAGGGTTTAACTTGAAATTGTGTGTGTTTTGTGTTCAGATTGACCCTATAGAGTATGTCGAAGATGTGTGTGAGAACATGCAGCTCTTCCCAAAGGAGGACTTCCTTACAGGAGACCAGCTCATGTTCCTTTATGACCCAGAGGTAAGACTCAAGTACAGGGCTGTTACTAACCATTCTAAGGTCCTATATTACGCAAAATTAACTCTTGTGAGCTTTAAACCATGTTATAATGCTGCTACCTCCTCAAAAACACACCTGGTCTTTTGTTTCATTCACATGTGTTTGAGTAACTCTTTATTAGTTTATCTGCATCTTCAAAGCTCAAAATGCTCTGTTCCACCTTATGACGTCATGAAGTGGTAGACTTCAAGTTAACATCTACCTTTTACAGTGGGGCAAAAAAGTATTTAGTCAGTCACCAGTTGTGCAAGTTCTCCCACTTAAAAAGACGAGAGAGGCCTGTAATATTCATCATAGGTACGCCTCAGCTATGAGAGGCAAAATGAGAAAAATAAAATCCAGAAAATCACATTGTCTGATTTTTAAAGGTCCCATGGTATGAAATTTTCACTTTCTGAGGTTTTTGAACGTTAATGTGAGCTCCCCTACCCTGTTTAGGCCCCCCCCCATGGTTAAAAGTTGTGACATGTCTAAACTGAGCATTTGCGATTCTTTTCTGCGTTACAAAAAATCGGAGCTCAAACGGGCGATTTTGAACAAGGCACCTTATTGACGTCAGATCGAAAAAAGAAATGCAAATGCAGTTCCACCCCCGTCTGTCTGTACTCAGCGTCTCTGTAAATCACGCCCAGAGAGTTTGGACTGCGAATGCGCTAGGCAATGCGAAATGCGTTTTTTTTATTTGCCTGGAGGCACATCCGAGTGTTTCTAGGCTCGGAAGTCCTTTATCTGAGCCTCTGGACCTTTGAACAGCAGTGGTTTCATTTTATTTTCTGTGGAAATGTGTTTATTTTTCAATGGAACGCTTCAAATCTCTTCCCCGTGCAAAAACAAGGAAATGGATCAGCTGTGGGCTCTGAGCTCTGAGCGGAGAGTTTGGCCACGCCCCCACCCTCTACTATTGGCCATCTCTTTTCTCCTCATTTGCATTCAAGCAACAACGCCCAGAATAAAGAGTTTGAGAGAGATATTTATGACTCTTTCTCATCTTATCTCTGTTTCTCATGCACTGAGTGTTGATTTTGAAGAAGGATTCATTTACAGTATTAGGGAACCATTAAGGAGCCATATAAAAGCATCAAGAAGTACCATGTCATGGGATCTTTAAAGAATTATTTAAAAAAAAAAACATAGATGAAGTGTACCTATGATGAAAATTACAGGCCTCTTTTAAAGTGGGCGAACTTACACAATTTGTGACTGACTAAATACTTTTTTGCCCCACTGTATCTTTAGTTTAGTAAAGATGGGAAATTTCAGGGTTGAAATGATCCAAATGATTCTAGTGAACGTGTAAGGAGTTTAAAAACACAGAGGGGCACTTCAGTTTGAGAGAACACACCCTAAATATGCAGGAGTTATGTGTTAAACGTGTGAATGAAACTAAACACAGCTCCAGATATGTTTGTGATGAGGAAATAACATTATAACAGAAATGATCAAAGGAGAAGTTCAATTTGTCCAGTTGACAAATTGAACTTCTCCTTTGATCATGGATTCTACCTGGACGACTGAGGGACTTTTCACGCATCTTATAACAGAAATCAGAAAATAGTGCAATATTGGCCCTTTAAAATCAAAATTGTACATACAGTTGCCTATTTTATCATGTTTTTCATCTCCACCATTATCAAGACTTTATTTTCCCAGAGAAAATGTGACATTTGTGGCAAAAATGATCGTCGATATAACTTCAGTATAACTAATACTTTATACCTCTATGTCAAAAGATACTTCTGTTGTATCGTAACAAACTGAGGCTGCAGGATATATCGCTATTAATTTGAAATCACAATTTGAATGGATGCAACTAGCAAATCTGCCACCACAGCTATTTAAGTAACAATTAACCTGCTAACCCTATAGATTATTAAGTCATTTTAGATGAATATTGTGATTTAAAATTATAACTGTACAGCAGACACAAGACACAATATCTAATCCTAATTGCTAAAAAACAAACAAACTATAAACCATTGGATGAGAAGTGTGTCCAAACTTTTGAATGATGTTGTAACGTCCACTTAGGTCCTCACAGTTTACTGATTCACTCAGCCGGGGTGAAACTTATTTGTAACATTGAGGATGGTGTATGGTCCTTTATGTTTTATATTTATGAACTATTATTATATATAAACGCATTAAACTGTGGGTTGCGCCCTCTCCACGGGCAAGTAATAGGCACCTTATTACGCACACTGAGAAGCAACTTTTAATTTGCACTTGAGGCTAAGCCCATCAATTGTATTTTTACTGTAATTTATTGAACTATATGCTAGTATTGTATAGATATTAAATTGTTTTTATGTTTGTGATCATAACACATGTACTAAATTGTCTAATGTCTGCAGTTGCAACATATTTTCTATTGTATGCTATATCTTTATGTCTGGGACTGCGGATGGAAATTAGCACTGTGCTAAATCCGGCATATTTACGTTGGTTTGTGTGATCTTATACAAATTGTGCGTTCATTAATATGCATTGTCCCTTCCAAATAAACCAATAAATAAAATAAAAAAATAAAAAGTGGAGCGGGGACGCGCCAGCGGGGGCAGATAGTGACGTCACACGCCGACGGGGACACATGCCAGGAGCTGTTGAGGCCGTGGAGCTAGCGCTGATGGAATATATCGCTTTCTTTATTGCGTTGGATTTAATTTCTCTGCCGGAGCTGCTGGGCTTTGGGAAAGACTGTAATCGTTGAAGTGTAGGTAGCGTGAGTACACCGGCAAACACTCACTTAACGCTACGCGGCATGCTCAAAACTTGGGGAACTTTTTTGGGGACAAGTAAAAGGGGGTTTGTGACTGTGATGAAGGCGGTTGTGGTTTTGGGGTGAACTGGGTGGCGCTCGAGCGTGGGGAGGGGGTTACGTTGGCCATTCCAATTATTCCTCTTTTGTATTTTCATTATTTCACCCAGCTGATGTGAATAAATGTGACTCACCACAGACTTTGAGTCCTCATCTCGGCATTACAGATTCCGAGAAAATGCGACTTTTGTATTTTTTTATTTTTTCAAAATTTGTGATTTTCGTTTTTTTGCAGAATGTGCTAGTTGAGATCATGAAGAAGCCTCTCCATGTTTCAGATAACAGCATTAGTGACGTTAAAAACATACATTTTAAATTTCAAATTGGCTTGTTTTTTGGGAAAGAAACGGGGCATGTATAAATCAACATATTTTCCCACGCTCGCGCGCCAGCCAATCCCGTTGCGCGGAGTACTGAGGGGGTTTTCCCTGTACGCCGATCAGCTGTGAGGAGCTCGTGCATATGTAAGCGACACTGCGGGACACTAAAGGACATGAAAATGGACTTTTAACTTCTACTTGGACACACGACACGTTCGGGAGACCTTCGGGACAGGTTTGGGACACGTCCATTTCTCCGGAGCTCATGTACGGAGTGCGATTTGGCTCGATTTATCCTCCCGTGACCTCGAATTTTTTGTTGTGGCTTTTCAACCCGCGAGAACAGGTGAATTGTTAGTGTTTTTCTTTCTACATTTTAGGGGCCGATTGCAATTGAAAACGACAAAATATTCAGAAGTGTCTTTCGTTTACACGTTGGGCTCTGAAACCGCAAAAATCAGAAGAATCCTTCCAGAGTGTGGAGTTCTGAAGACGGCCCGGGTCGTGTCTCCGTCTAAAGGGCAAGAAGCGCAAAACATGTTCACGCCGCATACACCTGACGTCACACTGGATGCACCAAGCCGCTAAAAACAATAACAATACGTCGCAGGCAACAGAGGCGAGTTTGGACAAGACCGGGCAGAACCAGTCAGTGGTGGGACAATTTTGAGAATGGATTAGCTGATGACACTGCTTGGGTGGAAAACTTCAGAATGACTAAACAAGCTCTTGTTGCATTAAGCGAAGAGCTCCAACCCCACATTGAGGGCGAAACAACCGTAATGAGAGCCCCTGTCGGTGTCCCGAAAAAGGTAGCTCTGACATTATATTAGCGGCCTGGCATGCATATCAAATTCGCCCACTTTTGCGTCTTCGTATAAACAAACAATTCCTGTTGAGGACGCTCGTCTAAACGCGGATAAAAAATTGAAGACGAGATGCCACTTTTGCATCTTCTGTTTTGATCATCGCTGTATAAACATAGTCTTAGATACGAAGAGAAAACCTTAAATATATGAAACAAGATAAATGTTGCTATGTATTCCTCACAGGTGATCAACGGGGCACTCTCCCTCCTCACTCCAGACCGGGCCAACCTGATGCTGCTGTCCCCAGAACACGAGGGCCGATGTCCCCTCAGAGAGAAGTGGTTCGGCACCCAGTACAGCGTGGAGGGTCTGTACTCCTCTTCCTCCTCCTCCTCTTCCTCCCATCACAATGCGGTCCCATTCTGAGCAGATGTATTGTCTCTTCTCCCCTGTGTACTGATGTTCCACATGATAAAATGGAAGCAGACAGCCACAGTCAACACACTGTTTGGGTTTAGAAAACGACGATTTTTTTGTTTACAACAAAAGAAATGTTTTACTGAATGTTTGCGTCTCACAGATATTGCACCGGAGTGGATGGAAAAGTGGACAGGGGAGCTGGAGCTGGACAGCAGCCTGCATCTGCCCGCGGAAAATGAGTTTATAGGTGCGTGGAACTGTTGATGTATTATTTATGTGTGGGTGACCATAGACAGTGTAAAACCAAGCCAAAACCAAACCAAACTACAACTAAACCGGAGCTAAACCGGGGCTAAACCAGGACTAAACCAGGACTAAACCAGGACTAAACCAGGACTAAACCAAGACTAAACCAAGACTAAACCAGGACTAAACCAGGACTATACCGCTAGGACTATACCAGGACTGCATCTGCCTGCTGAAAATGAGTTTATAGGTGCATGGAACTATTGCTGTATTATTTATGCGTGGGTGACCATAGACTGTGTAAAACCAAACCAAAACCAAACCAAACTACAACTAAACCCAGGCTAAACCAGGACTAAACCAGAAATAAACCAGGACCAACCCAGGGCTAAACCAAGACTAAACCAGGGCTAAACTAGGACCAAACCAGGGCTAAACCAGGACCAAACCAGGGCTAAACCAAGGCTAAACCAGGACCAAACCAGGTCCAAACCAGGGCTAAACCAGGATCAAACCAGGACTAAACCAGAAATAAACCAGGACCAACCCAGGGCTAAACCAAGACTAAACCAGGGCTAAACTAGGACCAAACCAGAGCTAAACCAGAGCTAAACCAGGATCAAACCAGGATCAAACCAGGAATAAACCAGGACTAAACCTGGACTATACCAGGACTCCATCTGCCCGCTGAAAATTAGTTTATAGGTGCATGGAACTATTGCTTTATTATTTATGTGTGGGTGACCATAGACTGTGTAAAGATGTGGACAAAGGGAGTGTGACGTGTTTTTATACACCATCTATATCCATCCATCCATTTTCTTCCGCTTATCCGGGGCCGGGTCGCGGGGGCAACAGTCTAAGCAAGGACTCCCAGACTTCCCTCACCCCGGACACTTCCTCCAGCTCCTCCGGGGGGAGCCCAAGGCGTTCCCAGACCAACCGGGACACATAGTCCCTCCAGCGTGTCCTGGGTCTTCCCCGGGGCCTCCTCCCGGTGGGACATGCCCAGAACACCTCCTGAGGGAGGCGACCAGGTGGCATCCGGAACAGATGCCCGAGCCACCTCAGCTGGCTCCCCTCAACGTCTCATCTATATATGTTTGAGTAATCTAGAGATCTAGAGCAGCATGATCCTATTCAATGCTCAGCCCACAAGCCTACGTTGCATTTTCAAAAGAATTAAAGGTAACATGGTGATCTAAATGTGTCAGCAATTAATACATTTTTTGAAGTGTACCCCCTGTTTAAGCAGCAATTTGAACCAGGACTAAACCAGCGCTAAACAGGGCTAAACCAGTGCTAAATCAGGACTAAACCTGGACCAAACCTGGACTAAAACAGGGCCAAACCAAACTACAACTAAACCAGGGATAAACCAGGGCTAAACAGGGCTAAACCAGGGCTAAGCTAGGGCTAAACCAGTGCTAAACTAGTGCTAAATCAGGACTAAACCAGAATTAAACCAGGACCAAATCAGGGCTAAACCAGGGCTAAACCAGCACCAAACCAGGAATAACTAGGGCTAAACCAGGGCTAAACCAGGACAAAACCAGGACCGCATCTGCCCGCTGAAAATGAGTTTATAGGTGCGTTGAACTATTGCTGTATTATTTGTGTGGGTGACCGTAGAGTGCAAAGATGTGGACAAAGGGAGTGTGACGTCACCCATAGCGTTCGGCCATTAGGAAAAGGAACTGATTAATAGACAAAGTGGTGAAATAAAAACACCAGGATCAACATATGAACATTTTAAGACTGAAATGACAAGGCTCACAGCAGCAGTTACAGAGAGAAGGGGGCAATTTTTCAATGTAACGTCAATTGGAGCCAGAGTCGATGGAGACTGTGGGTGTTTTCACATATAGTCCCCTTTAAGCGAACCAAACTCAGTCCCCTAAAAGTGGACCAACAAGGGGACCAAGAGAACACAAACTCAGTTCTGTTTGTGTTCACATTGTGAAAGAGGACCAAGTTCTCTTTCTGGTCCACTTAAGCTCTGATGGAGCCTCAGTCCTCTTTCTGTTCACACTGTAGCTTCTCTAGAGCTCTGAGACCTTCACTCCTTGGCATTCTCTGTGACGGCCATCCCTCTTAATCATGGCCCCAGTTCAGAGAAAACCCACAAAATAGAACCGGGGTCCTATTCCATTATTCCTAGCTGCAGTATTCAGGCGACCGTGCCTGCCTTTAACACTCTAATTTTCTCAAAGTAAACGCTTCGGACCCCGCGGGACACTCAGCCAAGAGCATCAAGGGGGCGCCAAGAGCCAGGGGCTGGGACAGACGGGGGCCCGCCTCGCGGCGGACCGTCAGCTCGGACCCGAGATCCAACTACGAACTTTTTAACTGCAACAAGTTTAATATACGCTATTGGAGCTGGAATTACCGCGGCTCCTGGCACCAGACTTGCCCTCCAATGGATCCTCGTTAAAGGATTTAAAGTGTACTCATTCCAATTACAGGGCCTCGAAAGAGTCCTGTATTGTTATTTGTCGTCATTACCTCCCCGTGTCGCTGTCTACGGGAAGCTTAGAAGGTAATAAAACTGCACAAAAGGCGAAGTGAACCCGGAGCGTTATGTGTACACACTGCGCAGGTTAGGCGAACCGTACCGCGGACCTTTTAGCGAACCGTACTGAGACCACCTCCCGAGATGGTCTCAGTTCGGTTCGTTTTAAAGGGGTCTGAGTGCGCTTAGAGTGTTCACATATAAACCTATAATGCTCAGTTAGCGATCTGAGTTCGCTTTAAACGCTGAAAAGGACCAAGTGTGAAAACACCCTGAAGCACCTCCATGAACACTTCCTATTTGGAACTGACAGCTAGCGAGTTAGCTGTGTCCTTTTATATATACAGTCTATGGCGGTTACTATAGAGTTGTCCAATCAGAAACTTCAGTTAATTTTATTCATCAAACAAGAGACAATTACCTTTCAAAAGTGCACGTTTAAAGGGCCCATATTGTGTGTAAATCATCAAAAACATACCTGGAGTTGTGTTTTGTTTCATTCTCACATGTTTAACACACAAACTCTGCATATTTAGGCGGCGTTCTTCTCTCAAACGTGCTCCACTGTGTTTTTAAACTCCTTCCTACACCTTTAAAAGAATCATTTGGATCAGCCCCACCAATCTCTAAAAGATTGCTGCTGAAAACCACCGTTTCATGACATCACAAGGTGGAACAGAGCATTTTGAGCTTGGGAGACATAGACAGACTAATAACACAGGATTAATCAAACATGTGTGAATGAAACAAAACACAACTCGAGGTTTTTGATGAGGTAGCAACATTATGACATGACTTAAAGTTCACAAGAGCCAATTTTGCGTAATTTCGGACCTTATGGGGTTTTAAACACAAATTGTACAACAAGATGAAATTGTAAACCCAAAAACATAATTGTTTTCAGCCAGCTGATGGACCCAGACCCGGATCACACTGAAAAACTCTAAAATGTATTGATTGCATTATAGATCTGTTCAGTACAAGTTTACGTGTCAAAGTATTGCACATTTTTACCATGTTTTTTTTCATTAGAGCTCAATAGTGACTTCAAGACCACTTCAAGGTTTAGAAAGTAAAGTTCCCCTACATTTTTTCCATTGATTTTTATTTATTTTTTTTAGAATTTATTTAAGTTTAAAGCTTGTGGTCATCTAATCTGCAAGACCTATAATTTTATTCCAATTCTGTTTCTGAAACATATTAAAATATTTAGCAGGTTTTTCAAGTTTAAATTGTGTTTTCTGGACTAAAAATAATTCAATTTTACCACAGTTAAAAGTTAGTTAGTTACCACATAGCTAGTTCGCCTCCCTTGTGCCTTTAAATTTATGGGATTAAATTCACAAAGGGGGTAGAGTTACCAAAATAATATTACTGAAGTAGAAGTACAAAGTCGTGGTAAAAGAAACTATTAAAATAAGAGTAAAAAAGGTACAGTAATTGGGAAAACTGCTACTTGTTTAAAAGTAACTTAAACAGTAACTAATAGGACATAACATCGAACAAAACATTAAATAATGCACAAAATCAGTTATTTTCAAAGGATGAACCCAAAAATGAGAAAAAGTATCATATCTGAAGGAGCTGCAAGAAAAACAAATGTTCAAATCATTTCATATTGTCACATAAAGCTGTTGTCACTTTAGACTTACTCACCGTGGGAAGAAGAACCAAAACTTTTACTTAAGTAAGAGTGCTGCTCTTTCAATAAAAATAGTACTCAAGTCAGAGTAAAAGTATGCTTCTAGAAAAGTGCAATTTCTTGAAAAAGCTTCTGATATAAATACCCATATCTGGACATTTATGGGTTTTAAGGTGAGAGGGACAACTCCAAACGAAGAAAAAAACGTTAAGTAGCAAAACTCTTGATTTGTGTTTGACTTGTCTCTTGGTTTCGAACAGCCACGGACTTTAACCTGAAGCCGTCGGACTGCCCGGACACGGAGCTGCCCGTGCGCATCGCTGACAGTGACAAGGGCTGCCTCTGGTACAAGAAGGACAACAAGTTCAAAATCCCAAAGGGTGAGACTTTTACTACAGACAATTTATGTTTTATTATTCCACAAAATCAGGTTTCTGGTCCGCTTCCCTCTTGCCTCCATGGAGATGGTACTGCTTGGTCTGGAATGTTCCACTTTAAACACATCCATCCAGCATTTATTCATTACGGGTGTTTCTATTGCTCAAAAATGCTGTAATTCCTTCTGTGAATAGGGACAACTCTCCACAGATCTGAACTGTAATGTAGCGTAGTACTGTAACCTGAAAAAGCAATAATATTTCCATGGAGATAAACCGAGGGCGGACTCTCAACTCAGAAATGTTACCCAGTGCGCCATCCATCCATCCATCCATCTTCTTCCGCTTCTCCATTTCTGGATCACGAGGGCAGCAGTCCAAGCAGATCTGCTGCCCAGAACACAATGCACCAACCCCCATCAATCCTCCCGCAGGTGGTGAGTCAACGGGAGGATGGCCCACGTCACAACAGGCCTTGATGTACCATGGGGGCTAACCCAGTGCACCTTTAAATTTACAACCATTCAACCTGACAAATTAAATTAAAAAACCCAGTGCGCCTTTAAAATTTAAATTAAATTAAATTAAATTTGTCAGCTTGAATGGTTGTAATGTCTATTGCTGTGACGAAATCCTTAAAATATCGAGAGGGGTCTGCAGACCTCCAGC
Organism: Paratrypauchen microcephalus; assembly: GCA_036785185.1. Classification (NCBI taxonomy): domain Eukaryota; kingdom Metazoa; phylum Chordata; class Actinopteri; order Gobiiformes; family Gobiidae; genus Paratrypauchen; species Paratrypauchen microcephalus. The sequence goes on from JAVJIX010000085.1 coordinate 3,862,915, forward strand.
GTGGGACCTCTTCCTGTGCAGGCTCCAGTGTCAAGCATACCTCCAGTGTGAGGCCCGGAAATAACAAACTTTTTCCCACCACCAGTGAGAGTCCAGCCAACCCTGCGGGAAAGAGCGCCAGAAAATTGTTTATTTTGCTTCTCCGCTGTTTTGCTGATCATAGTCCTGGTCGTGTGCATTATTTTTAGCTGTTGTTAAATCATTTATGATGTTAATATTTGTGTAGTGGTATTAAAGATCCCATGACATGGTACTTCTTGATGCTTTTATATGGCACCTTAGCGGTTCCCTAATACTGTAAATGAATCCTTCAAAATCAAGTGCATGAGAGCGTCTATTCAGAAATATGTCTCTGAAACGCTTTATTCTGGGCATTGTTGCTTGAATGCAAATGAAGAGGACAGAGACAGGCCAGTGCAGCAGGTGGGGGTGTGGCCTAATACGCCACTGTTTCCTCGTTTAGCGGTGCGCTGTGCGCTGTCACCCACTTCCGCGTTTTAAGCGAAGCAAGATATGAGACCCGTCCCATGCACAAAAAAAAACACTCTTATGCACATTTCCACAGAAAATAAAATTAAACCACTGCTGTTTCAGAGGCTCGGAGACTCGGTAAAGGACATCCGAGCCTGGAAACACTCTCACGTGCCTCCAGGCAAATAAAAAAACGCATCTCACATTTCCTAGCTCGTTTGCAGTCCAAACTCTCTGGGCGTGATTTCCAGAGACGGGGTGGACATCCAGACGGGGGGTGGAAACCTTTCCGCGAGTGTGACATCAGAAAGTTCCCTTGTTCAGAATCGCCCGTTTGGGCCGCGTTTTCAAACGCAGAAAAAGAATTGCTCAGTTTACACATTTCGCAACTTTTAGCCATGGGGGGGCCTTAAAGGGATATGCCACCCCCAGGTCAAACTTGGGCATCTCCCCACAGTCCAGAGACTAAAATAAGTGGTGGAAAGCGTTTTCCTGGTCACCCAGCCATTGTCCGAGTCTGTCAGCACTGACCGCCGCGGTATCTGCAGCTACTCCACGTTAGATTGGAGTCTAGATTTCGACCGAAAGGAATTAATTTGCTCGATGCGTTTCCCAATTACTTTCTGTGTAGTGTGCATTCATATCGAGTGCAAATAAATGTACAAATCGACACGGAGAGCTTGACTTGGTCATTTTGGGTGGGAACTATTTTTCAGTGCGGAAAAAGAAAGCCGAAGCACGCACCACGCTGCCAGGGGAATCCCTGTTATGCACCAGGAAGGGAGTTCCCCTGTTGCACAGCGTGGTGCGTGCTTCGGCTTTCTTTTTCCGCACTGAAAAATAGTTCCCACCCAAAATGACCAAGTCAAGCTCTCAGTGTTGATTTGCACATTTATTTGCACTCGATATGAATGCACACTACACAGAAAGTAATTGGGAAACGCATCAAGCAAATTTATTCGTTTCGGCCGAAATCTTTCTCTGGCGCCGTTAGACTCCAGTCTAACGCGGAGTAGCTGCAGATACCGCGGCGGTCAGTGCTGACAGACTCGGACAATGGCTGGGTGACCAGGAAAACGCTTTCCACCACTTATTTTAGTCTCTGGACTGTGGGGAGATGCCCAAATTTGACCTGGGGGTGGCATATCCCTTTAAGCAGGGTAGGGGAGCTCACATTAATATTCAAAAACCTCAGAAAGTGAAAATTTCATGCTATGGGACCTTTAAGTTTTACAAGGCGTGTTTGTGCAGTGGTGTTACTGAGACGACACTCTTTGCAACGTTAGCGTAGCAGGGTTAAATGTGTTCACCTGAATTTCCCTACTCATGTTGATTTCAGACATCCTGTTATTTGCAGGATAACAGTTGATTAATTAAATATAAATGCACAAACTTTTCTCTCCGTTAACTTGATTTTATTTTGAAGTTTGTTGTGCACACTTCCGGTCCTGATCGACCTCACGCTGGAGGTGCGCCTGACACTGGAGCCTGCACAGGAAGAGGTCCCACGCTGGAGGTCTGCAGCCAGACCTGCTGCAAAAAAGCTTGGCCAAAATTTAAGAGATAAATACTTAAATCTATCAGAAAATGACTTAAAAGTAGTGAAATTGTCTGTCCATGCAACAAGATAATTTTACTTGACAAGTTATCTGAAAATAAACTACCTCTAGACTAGAATTATGCACTCTCTGGTCTAGTAAGTAGATAATAAATCTGAAAACAAGATAAATAATCTGATGTAAGTTTTAAAATCGTGGCCAGATCAAAGAAATTTGCAGTCTTGAAAATATCCAGTCCAGGATTTTTGGAGCTTTCTACCATCTTATAACGTTGTTCCCTCGTCCAAAAAAGTTTTTATTTGTCATCCATGCATGTTTGAGTCATTTAGCGATGTCTCCTGAACCCCGTTTTAATGCTTCTTATTGTTAGCTGTGAGATTCTGTGCGACGCTCCGCCCACAAGCCTACGCCATCTATTCTCCCACGCGACAATTGCGCTGTGATCGTGTTGTGATGGCGCGCCGAAGGGGGAGTGACTTGGTGCGGAGAGCAAAGGAAGGCGGGACTCGGAGCTTCAAAAACTTATTATTTCGGGCAAATACAGCATATTCAGAAAAATAAAGGCTAACGCGGTGATCTAAATATGTCACGTGTTAGTAGATGGTTCCCCAGAGAAGTGTAATACTCCATCTTTAAAGGTACAGTGTGTAGGATTCGTGGCGCATAGGTGGTTAGTAGCTATTCCACTTCCTCTTTTGGCTATGGCAGACCTCGAGGGTCACCCGGGCGCGACGTAGCGCCGACATCTCGCGTGCCCGCGCACGAACCGCGCGCCGCTGTATACATAAAACGCGGTCCCCCGTTCACTTTTTTTTTTTCTTTTCGCATGAAAACACACAATCTCGATCATGATTCATGACAATCTACACATCAAATGAAACCTTACAGTCTCCTCTTTTTGACTATGCAATTCATTTCCCTGCAAAACAATCACTCCCCGAGCACATGGGGCTTTTATACAGAAAAGCACAAAACTTAGCTTACTTAGCTTACCTTTGAAGGCTCTGCACAGGTCAAACTCTGTATTTCATCATAAACTTGGTCTCAATCTGTCCATAAGGATCCAGCGAATAAAATCCAGTAAAACAATTTAGTCCAAAATACGTGTTATATCCATTACGATGTGTGATACAGCAGCATACTTCTTTACACGAGGCTCCCCCCTTCCCCCCTCCCCTTCCCCTTCTCTCCTTCGCTCCTCCGCTCCCACATGAGCAGGCGCTAGCAGGAGCCGAGATGAAGGATGAGCCCAAATGTCCTTCTGCGGCTCTCGTATTCAAAATGGCTGCCTCTATATGGGGAAGATCCCCCTTTTATGTGACTATATCTAAGTCCAAAAGAATACTTTGATTTCATGATGGAAGTGAAAAGGCTTGGAAAACAATGTATTTTTGAATGGGTATCTTCAATTTCAGTAATTAACAGGTAAAAATCTTACACACTGTCCCTTTAAGTAAATGAAGAATGTCGCTGTTTTTTGTTTTGTTTTTTTTGTCCATCCACGGCATGAATAATGGAGCTAAAATGGAGGTGTTTCTTCTCACGAACATCTCAACAGTGAAACAGAACATAGTGATGGCCATAGCACGTGTGTGAAAGAGTCTTATTCAGCAGGAGTGGTGGTGTTAGAAGAGTGACAGTGTCTTTTCCTCCACAGCCTACATCAGATTCCACCTCATCTCTCCCGTCATCCAGAAGTCAGCGACCAAGTGAGCACCAACTCCTCTTTCCCCTCCCTCCCTCTCTTCGCTCCCATTTCTCTGCATCTGTTCCTCTTTTACTTTTTTCTCCCTCGCCCTCTGTGACATTCTTTCTCTCTCCCTTTCTTCTCTCCCTCACTCCTTCCCTCTTTCCTCTTCTCTTCCTCTTTCCCTTTTCTCTTACTTTATCTGTCCTTATCGCTCTCTTTCCCTCTCACCTCCCTCTCTCCTTCCCTCTCTTGTTTTCTCTTCCTCTCTCCCTTTTCCCTTACTTTCTCTCTCCTTATCTCTCATTCTGTCTCGACCTCTCTCCTTCCCTCTCACCCCCTCGCTTCCTCTTTCCTTTTCTCTTCCTCTCTTCCCCTTTCTATCCCTTCATCTTTCCCTCCCTCTCATCTCCCCCTCCCCCCTCATATTTCTCCCTCTCATCTCTCCCTCTCCCCCTCTCATCTTTCATCCCCCTCATGTCCCTCTCTCCATTCCCCTCTCACTTCTCCCCCTCTCCTTCTCTCTCATCTCTCCCTCTCTCTCCCCCTCTCATTTCTCCCTCTCCCTCATCTCTCCCTCTCATCTCTTACTCTCAGCCCCATCTCACCCTCATCCCTCTCTCCCCCTCTCATGTCTCCCTCTCTCTCCCTCTCTCATCTCTCCCTCTCATCTGTCCCTCTCACCCCCCATCTCTCCCTCTTATCTCTCTCTCCCTCTCCTCTTTCCTTCTCCCTCTCTCTCTCCCTCTCATCTCCCCCTCTCTCTCTCTCCCCCTCATCTCCCCCTCTCTCTCTCTCCCTCTCATCTCTCCCTCTCTCTCCCTCTTATCACTCTCTCCCTATCTCTCCCTCTTATCGCTCTCTCCCTCTCATTTCTCTCTCCCTCTCTTCCTCTCCTCTTTCCCTCTCCCTCTCTCTCATCTCTCCCTTTCTCTCTCCCTCTCTCTCTCTCTCCCTCTTATCTCTCTCTCCCTCTCATCTCTCCCTCTCTCCCTCTCCCCTTTCCCTCTCATCTTTCTCTCTCTCCCTCTCATCTCTCCCTCTCATCTCTCCCTCTCATCTCTCCCTCTCTCCCTCTCATCTCTCCCTCTCTCTCTCTCCCTCTTATCTCTCTCCCTCTCCCTCTTATCTCTCTCCCTCTCATCTCTCCCTCTCTCTGTCCCTCTCATCTCTCCCTCTCTCCCCCCATCTCTCCCTCTCATCTCTCTCCCTCTCTCTCCCTCTCATCTCTCCCTCTTATCCCTCTCTCCCTCTCCTCTTTCCTTCTCCCTCTCTCTCTCCCTCTCATCTCTCCCTCTCATCTCTCCCTCTCATCTCTCCCTCTCATCTCTCCCTCTCCTCTCTCCCTCTCCTCTCTCTCTCCCTCTCCCTCTCCTCTCTCCCTCTCCCTCTCTCTCTCTCTCTCATCTCTCCCTCTCATCTCTCCCTCTCATCCCTCTCTCCGTCTGTCTTCAGTGTGGTCCTGTTTGACCTGCTGGTGAACATTCTGGGTCATAACCTGGCAGAACCTGCGTATGAGGCGGAGGTGGCTCAGCTGGACTATAAGCTGTTGGCCGGAGAGCACGGCCTGGTCATCAAAGTCAAAGGCTTCAACCACAAACTGCCCGTGAGTATCTTAAAGGGACGGCGTCACGTTTTGTTTTCCATCTGAGCAAAATGTGCCTCAGTCCTTAAATATTGTATCAGCAGCTCTTGAGGTCAGATAAGTCCACTGCGCGCTGTCTGCATCTAATTATAAAGAGTTTTTAATTCTCTCACAATCAGGAAGTGCACATTAACATGCTAGTTGTTGTAGGAATAGGCGATTTATCAGTTCCAGTATTGGTATCGACTGATATTGATACAGATTTTTGTATATCCTCCTGAGACCCGAGGCCCATTCATTTGAGTCCTTTATAGTGGACATTGATTTAACCAGTCTGTCTTTTAAAGATCCCATGACATTGTACTTCTTGATGCTTTTATATGGTGCCTTAATGGTTCCCTAATACTGTAAATTAATCCTTCTTCAAAATCAACACTTAGTGCATGAGAAAGACACATGTACAGAGTCAGAGTCATAATCTCTCTGTCTGAACAACTCATTCTGGGCCTTGTTGCTTGAATGCAAATGAGAAGGACACAGATTGGTTAGAGGAGTGGGTGGGTGGGGGGGGGGGGGGGGGCAAATGCGCCGCTGGTTCCTTGTTTTAGCGGTGCGCTGTGCCTGGCCCCACTTCCGCGTGTGTAAGCGCGAAGGAGGAAAGGACAGCCTTTTCAATGAAAAAAAACACATTTTTACAGAAAATAAAATTAAACCACTGCTGTTTCAGAGGTCCAGAGGGTCGGGTAAAGGACTTCCGAGCCTAGAAGCACTCGCACGTGCCTCCAGGCAAATAAAAAAAACGCATTTCGCATTGCGTAGCTCCTCCGCAGTCCAAACTCTCTGGGCGTGATTTCCAGAGACAGAGGGTGGAGATCCAGACGATGGTGGAACTGAATTTGCATTTCTTTTTTCGATCTGACGTCATTAAGGTGCCTTGTCCAGAATCGCCCATTTGAGCTGTGTTTTTTTCAAACGCAGAAAAGGATCGCAAATGCTCAGTTTAGACATTATGCATACTTTTAGCCATTGGGGGGGGCTAAACAGGGTAGGGGAGCTCACATTAACGTTCAAAAACCTCAGAAAGTGAAAATTTCATGCCATGGGACCTTTAAGTGTTTTGAGATAGACTCTGGTTTGTGGCTGAACTCTGATTAAAAAATAAATTAATAAATAAATGAATAAGAAATTGAAAGGGAGTCTAAAAACTTTTTGAGGCGACTGTAGAAGCTTGTCAGAGATGTTGGTCATAAAAAAAAAAATGTTTTCGTTAGGTTGTTAACTTCACATGGATTTAACACAATTACAGTCCATTACAGAGGATATGTTACAACATTATGAATTAAAATAAAATGTAAACGCTAAGGTGTTAATTTTCCTCCAAAGAGAAAATTAAAAAAAAAAATATAATTAACTATAATAATTATAGTAATTATAATAATTTAATTTATTACAATTATTATTATAATTATTATACTATTATAATATTTTTTTTCTTTGAGTCTCACCAGGAGGATTGATTTGTATTTGCCCATATTGATACTCAATACTGATATTTTTTTCATTGTCCCATTCTCTCTGTGCCCTTTTTGAACAGACTAATGTGTAAAAATTTATATTTGAGCACTTTATGTGGCTGTATATTTACAAATTATTTTATATCCCAGATGAATACAGTTTGTGATTATTTTTACAAATCTGTTACTTTAACTTAAGATAAATTGGCCACAGCAGCAGGACAAATAAAGTGTGTGTACCACTGATGGTATGCAGGAGTGTGCATTATGAAAGAGATTGTTGGTATAATTTAATAGTTTTAGTAACCAAGCAAATAAGTTTTGTATTTGTTTGTTTCCATGTCATTGCTTGATGGGACACCTACAGATGTGTTCCTTGGACACTGAATTTGCTTAGGTCTGGTTTGGGTCTCCACTAATTTCTTTGATTCATTTATGTTTAGTTCTCATCATTTGACAAACGTATCACTACTTTTAGTTGTATGTTTATTCTGCAAAATATGATGAAAACTATGCAGGAAATATTTTAGTCAGCAAAATTAACACTGTTGATATGCACACCAAAATCAGATTGGTTTCTGGACAACTACTTGAATGACACATACCCTAAAATCTGAGGTGTCATTTTAATTCATCCATCCATCCATCCATCCATTTTCTTCCGCTTATCCGGGGCCGGGTCGCGGGGGCAACAGTCTAAGCAGGGACCTCCAGACTTCCTTCACCCCGGACACTTCCTCCAGCTCCTCCGGGGGGACCCCAAGGCGTTCCCAGGCCAGCCGGGACACATAGTCCCTCCAGCGTGTCCTGGGTCTTCCCCGGGGCCTCCTCCCGGTGGGACATGCCCGGAACACCTCCCGAGGGAGGCGTCCAGGAGGCATCCGGAACAGATGCCCGAGCCACCTCAGCTGGCTCCTCTCCACGTGGAGAAGCAGCGGCTCTACTCCGAGCTCCTCCCGTGTGACCAAGCTCCTCACCCTATCTCTAAGGGTGCGCCCAGCCACTCTGCGGAGGAAACTCATTTCGGCCGCTTGTATCCGCGATCTCGTCCTTTCGGTCATTACCCAAAGCTCATGGCCATAGGTGAGGGTAGGAACGTAGATTGACCGGTAAATTGAGAGCTTCGCCTTTTGGCTCAGCTCCCTCTTCACCACAACGGTCCGGTACAACGACCGCATCACTGCCGACGCTGCACCAATCCGCCTGTCAATCTCACGCTCCATCCTCCCCTCACTCGTGAACAAGACCCCGAGATACTTGAACTCCTCCACTTGAGGCAAGGACTCTCCACCCACCCAGAGAGGGCAAACCACCTTTTTCCGGTCGAGGACCATGGCCTCGGATTTGGAGGAGCTGATCCTCATCCCAGCCGCTTCACACTCGGCTGCGAACCGCCCCAGTGCACATTGGAGGTCCCGGTTTGATGAAGCCATCAGGACAACATCATCCGCAAACAGCAGAGATGAGATCCTGTGGTTCCCAAACCGGATCCCCTCCGGCCCCTGACTGCGCCTAGAAATTCTGTCCATAAATATAATGAACAGAACCGGTGACAAAGGGCAGCCCTGGCGGAGTCCAACATGCACCGGAAACAGGTCCGACTTACTACCGGCAATGCGAACACAGCTCCTGCTCCGGTCATACAGGGATCGAACAGCCCTTAACAAAGGGCCCCGAACCCCGTACTCCCAGAGCACCCTCCACAGGACCCCACGAGGGACACGGTCGACGCCTTCTCCAGATCCACAAAGCACATGTGGACTGGTTGGGCAAACTCCCATGCACCCTCGAGCACCCGATGGAGAGTATAGAGCTGGTCCAGTGTTCCCCGGCCGGGACGAAAACCACACTGCTCCTCCTGAATCCGAGGTTCGACTATCGGTCGAATTCTCCTCTCCAGCACCCTGGAATAGACCTTACCGGGAAGGCTGAGGAGTGTGATTCCACGATAGTTGGAACACACCCTCCGGTCCCCCTTCTTAAACAGAGGGACCACCACCCCGGTCTGCCATTCCAGAGGTACTGTCCCCGACCGCCACGCGATGTTGCAGAGACGTGTCAGCCAAGACAGCCCTACAACATCCAGCGACTTGAGATACTCAGGACGGATCTCATCCACCCCCGGGGCCTTGCCACCGAGGAGCTTTCCAACCACCTCAGTGACTTCAGCCAGGGTGATGAGTGAGTCCGACCCCGAGTCCCCAGCCTCTGCTTCCTCCTCGGAAGACATGACGGCGGGATTGAGGAGATCCTCAAAGTATTCCTTCCACCGTCCGACAACATCCCCAGTCGAGGTCAACAGCTCCCCACCCACACTGTAAACAGTGTTTGTGGAGCACTGCTTCCCCTCCTGAGGCGCCGGACGGTTTGCCAGAATTTCTTTGAGGCCGTCCGATAGTCCTCCTCCATGGCCTCCCGAACTCCTCCCAACTCCGAGTTTTTGCCTCTGCCACCGCCCGGGCTGCAGCACGCTTAGCCCGCCGGTACCCGTCGGCTGCCTCCGGAGTCCCACGAGCCAACAAGGCCCGATAGGACTCCTTCTTCAGCCTGACGGCATCCCTTACTTCCGGTGTCCACCACCGGGTTCGGGGATTGCCGCCGCGACAGGCACCACAGGCCTTACGACCACAGCTACGGGCGGCCGCATCGACAATAGAGGCCGAGAACAGAGCCCATTCGGACTCTATGTCCCCAGCCTCCCCCGGAATCTGGGAGAAGCTCTCCCGGAGGTGCGAGTTGAAGGTGCCCCTGACAGAGGGCTCTGCCAGACGTTCCCAACAGACCTTCACTACGCGCTTGGGCCTGCCAGGTCTTTCCGGCTTCCTCCCCTGCCAGCGGACCCAACTCACCACCAGGTGGTGATCGGTTGACAGCTCTGCCCCTCTCTTCACCCGAGTGTCCAAGACACGCGGCCGGAGGTCAGATGACACGACAACAAAGTCGATCATCGACCTCCGTCCTAGGGGTGTCCTGGTGCCACGTGCACTGCTGGACATCCTTGTGCTCGAACATGGTGTTCGTTATGGACAAACTGTGGCTAGCACAGAAGTCCAATAACAGAACACCACTCGGGTTCAGATCAGGGGAGGCCGTTCCTCCCAATCACCCCTCTCCAGGTGTCACTGTCGTTGCCCACGTGGGCGTTGAAGTCCCCCAGGAGAACAACGGAGCCCCCGGTCGGTGCACTCTCCAGTACCCCTCCCAGGCACTCCAAGAAGGCCGGGTACTCTGCACTGCTGTTCGGCCCGTAGGCCGACACAACAGTGAGAGACCTGTCCCTGACCCGAAGGCGCAGGGACGCGACCCTCTCGTTCACCGGGGTGAACTCCAACACACAGCGGCTGAGCCGTGAGGCAATGAGTAGGCCCACACCGGCCCGCCGCCGTTCCCCGCGGGCAACGCCAGAGAAATGGAGAGTCCAGCCCCCTTCAAGGAGTTGGGTTCCAGAGCCCAGGCTGTGCGTGGAGGTGAGGCCGACTATATCTAGTCGATAGCGCTCAACCTCCCGCACGAGCTCAGGCTCCTTCCCCCCAGCGAGGTGACATTCCATGTCCCCAGAGCTAGTCTCCATGTCCGGAGATCTGGTCGCCGAGGCCCCTGCCTTCGGCTGCCGCCCAGATCTCTCTGCACCCGGCCCTTATGGATCCTCCTGTGGGTGGTGGGTCCACGGGAGGACGGCCCCACGTCGCTCCTTCGGGCTGAGCCCGGCCGGGCCCCATGGGGAAAGGCCCGGCCACCAGGCGCTCGTTCGCGAGCTCCCACCCCAGGCCTGGCTCCAGGGTGGGGCCCCGGTGACGCCGATCCGGGCGACGTAACTGACCTCGATTGAATACTCATCATAAGGGCTTCTGAACCGCTCTTGGTCTGACCCGTCCCCCAGGACCTGTTTGCCTTGGGTGACCCTACCAGGGGCATAAAGCCCCCGACAACATAGCTCCCGGGATCATTCGGGCACTCAAACCCCTCCACCACGTTAAGGTGGCGGCTCAAGGAGGGGCATTTTAATTCACTCATTTAGATTTCAGTTTTAGTTGTCATCCATGCACATTTAAGTAATTTAGCGATCTCTTCCGGGCCCTATTCGAACCCTCCTTATGGTTAGCAGTAAGTTTCTGTACAAGGCTCCGTCCACAAGCCTGCGTCACCCATGTTCCCACATGACAATTCTCCATAAATACAGGGGGTCCTCGGGTTACGGCAGTCTCGGGTTACGACGTTTCGTGGTTACGAACGCGCCCCCATTAAAAAAATATGTATATATTGCGCGTCATTCCGTCTTACGCGGTTTAGCGTGGTAGGAGATGTAAACAAACGCGAACGGCGCACGGCGGAAGAATACGCTCTGTTGTGGTTATAGGGAGAAGAAGACGGCCTCGTGTGTGTGCCCAATGTGGGCGGAAGTACCTGATGTGGGCTCTGATCTGCTCCTATGAAAGCGGCAGTGATAACCAAGCAGCGTAGTGGTCTAATTATTGAGATGGAAAGGTTATTGGTGCTTTGGTTGGAAGATCAAAGGCAAAATCCGGCTTACGACGAAATTCGGGTTACGACGCGTCTTAAGAACGGATCAACGTCGTAACCCGAGGACCCCCTGTATACAGAAACATGATACAAAACTGTATACGGCAACTTGACAAACCTGATGCGATGTGCTGTGATGGCGCAATGAAGGGGGAGTGACTTAGCATGGAGAGTAAAGTGAGGTGGGACTCACGGAACTGAAACTGATGTGTCATTTTAATAATCTTAGGCTACTTTTATATGATGACAGTCTGAACAGAAGATGCAAAAGTGGCGTCGCGTCTTGACTTTATATTCCGCGTTTAGACGAGCGTTTTCAGGAGGAAATCTGCGTGCATACGGTGACGCAAAAGTGTGTGGAATTCGATTGGGTGTGCATGCCAGGCGGCTAGGTGGTGCTGTGATACATTATCACTATGTCCGTATTCCAGTTTTCCACTTTGGAGGGCGGTTTCAGTTTTTTGCGTTTTTAAGCCCCTAAAACGCCGTCATCGTCTAAACGAAAGGCACTTCCGATAAAATATTTTGTTGTTTTTACCCGTAAGCATTCTCGTGTAAACAGGCCCTTATAACTCAAAAATTCAGATCTAACCAGATTTTTCTATGCGTGGCATCTGCACTTTGAATACTAGTTTCAGACAAACCCATTCATCTTTTTGCCTTTCATTGAGATCCCCATTATGTAACTTACCTTGTCTCGTCTCAATTTAGACATGCTTTAGATGTTTGGCCTTGATCCTAATTATTTTATGAAAAGTACCGTTTATATTCTTTGCTAGTTCCAGTTCAGTTTGTACAGTGTTTTGTAGAAGGGAATGCATTCACACACGAACAATGCTGTCTGCCGTATTGTAGTACCGCAAAAGGAACACTCTATTCTTTTACTTATTTTCTGCCGTCCTTGATGCTCTGGACAGTACAATGTTAACCAAGGAGGCTACGCTGTTCAAACGAAAAGTACTGCATATTTAAAGGGCCCATATTCCTCTATTTTCTCATTTATATTATAATGTTTCATTATCAAAAACACACCTGGAGTTGTGTTTTGATTCATTCACACCTGTTTAACACACAAACCTGCATATTTACACTGAATTCTTCTCTCAAGCAGTAGTTGTTCCACCTTGTGATGTCGTAATACAGGAAGTGCTCCACTGTGTTTTGAAACTCCACACACCTTCACTAGAATCATTTGAATGATTTCAGACCTGGAATTGCCGATCTCTACTGAACTAAAGGTAAAAGGAGCTGTTAACTTGAAAACTACCGCTTCATGACAGACTGATAACACTGGTCTACACATTTTTGGACTCGATCTGCTTTCGAGATAAAAGTGGCTAAATCTCATTTATACTGATAAGATGAACTGAAAATCAATTGATAACTGTGCTGGATAGCTAATGTATTTCAAGATATGTAATGATATAATAATATATATATTATATATATTGATATATGTTAAAACTCTAGACATATTAAAATGAATGTATTGGAATGTGCAGACAGGCTTTTAGATAGAACTGGTTGCTTGTAGACACACTGTGATAAACTACCGTTTTTGCCTTATTTTGCATAAATGTCCTATTTTGACCCAATACTATATCTTGGAAACTATAGCTAATCAGCACTTCTGACTTAATTTTTCTTTATTAGTGACCTAAACCAAGAAAAATTTCACTACTTTTGTTCCGGAAGCATTTTGCTTGTAGACCAGTGTAATAAAGGTTTACTCAAACATGTGTGAATGAAACAAAACACAGCTCGGGTATGTTTTTGACGAGGTAACAACATTATAACATGGCTTAAAGGTCATAAGAGTTAATTCCACGTAATATAGGACCAGCAAGCAGTGGACACTTCATCTGTACTTCGTTTTCTTAATATTAATTAAGTTCAACCGGTGTCCGAAATGTCAGATCATTATTTTGGATAATTTGAAAGGCTCTCAGAGTAGTGGGAGAGGCGCCTGTTATCTATGGTATTTTGTAAGCAGGGTCACTCTGGACGCTGAAAGTATGCAGGGTTATAATACACCCACAATGCATCAGTCAACTTTGGCCATGTTGGAATGCATTCTTCTCACACTGTCACCACACAGGATTCTAGAACTTTCCAAGAATTTGAAACAATGTCCGTCTGTATTTACACTTGGTACATAAACTTTTGTATGACATTTTTGCAGATTTTACATTAGACTTTACATTAGATTAGACAGGCAATATATATATAAAAATGTATATCTACATAGTAAGTCTTGAATTCACGCTGACGGTGATAAATGAGATGCCACTCGTCTCACAGCAAGATGTGGAGTTCTGTTTTATCCCTACCTCCTTCTGGCAGTCATCCGGGATTCATAGAACTGGAGTTCTATGAATCATCCGGGATTCATAGAACTGGAGTAACTGTTGTTCTTTGTGGAGTTTGCATATTCTCCCCATGTACGGGTGAGGTTCCCAACTCTCAGAGACCGAAGTGGACTTTTGCTTTTCCCAGGCAGTAGAAGGCTTTATAATTAGCTGCAGAAATGATTAGATGCCAATTTATTTGGACCTCAACAGCTGCTTATACAAAATCTGTACTGAGGCAATTTGGCAAAACACATTTTGCTCAAACACATTTGAAGAATTGGGTACAAAACCTTTCATTTAAACACTGTTTATGGGTTTTGATTTCCAGTTCTGTTCATAGATCATTTGAATACTGTGACGGTGGGGTCTATTCCTATTTAATGACGATGGCGTAGTCGGGATGTTTTTGATTGTTTAATTAATGGAGTTCCCAAAAAAGTTTGAAGAGTGCTATATACAAGACAGTGAAACAAAAACAAACTATGTGTACACACAACCACAGAAATCTGTTCCATAAATCATCAGCTAGGTTGTTACCTTCCATGTACAACTACAGGTCCAGACTGACTGAGGGAGAGTGGCTCTTTTTATCCACCAAGTCTTCTCCCCCAAGCCAATTAACACAAAAATACTGGGTTTACCCCACTAAAACCCAATTAACAATAATAACAAAAATATAGAAAAACACTTGGAAATACATTTGATAATATGGCCATGTCTCTGCGCCTGTAGCAGAACCAGGAGAATTTTGTTTTGAATTGTCATAGCTATGATTACTGCCCTATACAGTTAAAATTTGACTCCAGTGACCTTTTGGCCATGTTAGAACGTTGTTACCTCCTCAAAAACATACCTGCAGTTGTTCTGTTTCATTCACACATGAGTAATCCTGCATTGTTAGTCTGTCTACATCTCTAAAGCTCAAAGTTGGCTGTACCGCCTTGTGACGTCATCAAGTGGTAGTTTTAAAGTCACTACCTATTTTTAGCCTCAATTGAAGTGAATTTAGGCTGTGTCCCATTACTCTGTCTTACCCCTTCCCTTTTATCTACGTCTTTGTCTTGCCCCTCGATAACGAGCTGAGAGGGCTCGGGGTACGAATGTTCCCCTAAGAAATGGAACACCACTCGATTACCGTTTGCGTCATCATCTCTTGCCGGGCCGCTACGTCTACAGAGGCGACAACAATTGATGCAAACAAACGTAAACAAATGTCAAGGATTATCGGGTGCCTCAGCTCGACAAAGTTCGATGAAAACGATAACGTCGGCTAAACAGACATCACTACAATTAAAACCGCAACAACAGTTCACCAAAAGTAATGTAGAACATAAGCGTCAGAATTGTAAACCTTGCTAAACTGTTAATCGATAATTACAACTGCTGAAAATACATTTATGAGACTCCTTGGCTGGTCGATGTGACGCTGCCATCCTGAACCTGCCTGAGCTTGTAGGCATACAACTTCGTTTCAAGTCTGTTCGAGAGCTTACGTCGTTTCAAGGGGTATGTAGCCCTCGGTCGTGGCCCTAGCCCTTGATCAAAATTAGAATCGAGACACCCCTTCCCCTCACATGAACGCACAAAACCAAGGGGTAGGGATAAGACGAAGGGGTAAGACAGAGAAATGGGACGCAGCCTTACTCCACAATACAATACTTTTTGTTCAGTTGAGGTTGCCACAGAAAGTCTACACCATCTTCTATATATGCCAAGAAGTGAAGACGTTTCAACAAGGCTCAAACAATACTTGGAGCTTCAAAGTTTAGTAATTAGGACTGAAGTGAAGATGTATGGAGTTTGGAACCGCAGGGGAGCACTTTCGGTATCACTACTCAATGACATCACAAGGTGGAACAGAGTGTTTTCAGTTTGAGAGAAGAAGGCAGCGTAAAAGTGCAGGATTTGTGTGTTAAACACGTGTCAGTGAAACAAAACACAACTCCGGGTATGTTTTTGAGGAGGTAACAACATTCGAACATGGCTAAAAGGTCACTCGAGACGCATGTATGACCTCCCCGCTTTACTGCATGAAATGTTCCAAGTCCAGTTGGGTCTGTCGGAACTTTTGCAACAACAACAGTGGCGCAGAAATGACTCATGCGGGTTCTTTTTAACAACCGGCGATAACTTGTTCTGTGCTTTTCCTCTGGCTCTAGCTGCTGTTCCGTCTCATAGTGGACCACCTGGCGAGTTTCTGCGCCTCCCCCGGCGTCTTCACCATGTTCTCGGAGCAGCTCAAGAAAACCTACTTCAACATCCTCATTAAACCTGAGAAACTTGGCAAGTGAGTGATGCTGGCTCCGCTCGGGCCCGGGCTGTGGGGGAGGAGGCTCGGTTGTGGGAGCAGCGCCTTCTAGTGGCGCTTTAAGTGTGTTGAATTAATGTGCAAAGTTTGAACAGAATCAGTAATTTAGACTTAGACTTAGACAAACTTTATTGATCCACAAGGGAAACTACTTGAACACAGTAACTCACACATCATAATAAAATAACAACAAAGAGTAAAATTATAAATGGTAATGATAAATTCAAAATAAGTGGCAAAAATAGCAAGAGACAGGTGTCAATTAAGGTATAATTATAGACTTAGATAAACTCTATTGATCCACAAGGGTAATTACTTGAACACAGTAACTCACACATCATAATAAAATGACAAAAAAACAACAACAAAAAAAGAGCAAAAATAGCAAGAGACTGAGAGAAGAGTCAAATAAGGTGTAATTATATAAATGTAGAAGTAAAAATTAAATATAGTAATACAAAAATATCTCCACTATATACAAGAGGTTGCAAAGATGATCTGGTGATTGATTACATAAGGGTGAGTTGTAGGGCTGAACGATTTTAAGAAAAAATTGAATTGCGATTTTTCTGGCAGATATTGCGATTTAGATTTCATCCATGATTTTTTTCAAATTACGTTTCAGTGCACATGAACATTTGCAAACATCACAGAATCTTACATCATACCAATCAAACATTAAATGCCATAACTGTAATGCAAGAATGAAAACTAAAGTTACTAATTTATTTCAAATGTAGTCCTGTTTATTAAAAAGAAACATCCTATACATAGTCTACATTGAGCGCTTGAGCAATCACAGTTATTACAAATGAAGAACTAAAAGAGACATTTATGTCTTAAGTAACAAAAAAAGTGGTACAAGGTCAGTCTTTTATGGCTCAAGTGAGCTTGATTGTTGTATTTTATAACAAAGGTATAAAATACAACACAACTTAAACTTAACTTAAATATAGTGATGCTAATCGCGGTAGCCTTTCTATAGCGTGTGTAACGTAAACTAGCCTTATGCTAACAGTTTGTCAGCTAACAAGCAGAGGGGAATACCTCTTATCCATCGTGCGGAGGAGACTTACCACTCTTTGGTGACCGTGTTTACACCATTTCCTTGGCGATGTCGTGTGTTACGGTAGTCGTTATCTCCTGGTGTCGTCGGCTGCTTCTGTCATACGGAGTTACACTGGCAAAAGAAGTTGTAACTGTAGTCTGTTTGGCCCGAGTATCACTTTTACTAGACGTTTCTCCGGACTTTCTCGCCATGCACTCGAGTGATTGATTAAACGGGGGCCAATGCCGACTTCACCAGCTCGCGACTCCCCAGACCGCACGGGGCTACACGGCGTATTTGGGTTGAGGGATCCCTCGGAGAGGAGTGGCTAACACCGGCCTCACCAACCTGTCCACACGCAGCACGCCGCTTCTGATTGGTGGGTTTAGCAGCGTGGCAGGGAGGCGGGCCAGGCGGAATACATGTGTGAAATTGTTGACGAAACAAAACCTGGGTCAGTTAGGAGCGCTGCAAAAAACTTTAACGATCTTAACAATCTTTAACGATTTAAGCAACTTTAACGATCCCAAAATCGCAATTTTCAATCTAAAGCGATAGATTGTTCAGCCCTAGCGAGTTGTTGTGCAGTTGTAGGAACACAAATAAACAAATAAATATGGCAAAAGTTGGGGGGTGGGATGCAAACTGTAGGCACTACTCTGTCAAAAACTCTACTAGACTTTAATCTGAGCTTTATTTTAACACAATCTGACCAGACGGAGCTGATTTAGCTGGAAGAACAACAGGTGAGCCGAGCCGTGCTGTTAAACAAGTCCCTCTATAATAGTGTTATCATTATAAACTAGCAGTTTTTCAGTTAGTCACTCACTTTTTAGTTGAAAATCAAACGCCCAATCAATATAATGAGATAATAACTTTTATAATTGTCAAAAGAGCTGCTTCATTTAGTTGTTTTGAAAGCCACTCTCCATTCAGCCATCTGAAGTTATATAGCTCTGGAAAAAAAAAAGAGACCACTTCATTTTGTTCTGAAATCAGCATCTCTACATTTATTACAGCCATTCCATTCCAGCATCTGTTGAATTCCAACACAAATACAAAGCTGAGCTACTTCAGTTCTTGCATCAGGAGTGGAATAAAGTCACCCAAGAACAATGGGAAAGACTTGTGGAGAGCATGCCAAGACGCATGAAAGCTGTGATTAAAAATAAGGGTTATTGCACCAAATATTGATTTCTGAACTCTTCTTAAGTGTAAACATTAGTATTATGTTGTTTTAAAATAAATTTGATCTTGTTTCTTTGCATTGTTTGAGGTCTGAAAACATAAATCTTTTTTGTTATTTTGACCATTTGTCATTTTCTGCAAATAAATGCTCTAAATGATAATATTTTTATTTGGAATTTGGGGGAAATGTTGTCAGTAGTTTATAGACTCAAACAAAAATGTTCCTTTTGCTCAAACACATACCTATAAGTAGAAAAATCAGAAAAACTGATAATTTTGCAGTGGTCTCTTTTTTTTCCAGAACTGTATGTTCTTAACCCATTCTGGCAATTTTGTTTTTCTAAATATAAAATTATTGTGACAGTTTTTATCATTTGCTTTTTGGCTTGCTATTTAGCATTTGGGAAAGTTTTATTGCAAAATTGCAATAAAATACCTCCTCCTCTCCTCTTTCCTTCCTCCTTCCTCTTTACCTCCCTTCCTTCTCATCTCTTCCTCTCCTCATCTCCTCCCTCCTTCTCTCCTCATCTTTCCTCTTCCTCCTCCTCCTCTTCTCTTTCCTTCCTCCTTACCTTCCTTCTCATCTCTTCTTCTCCTCTCCTTCTCTCCTCCCTCCTTCTCTCCTCATCTCTTTCCTCTTCCTCCTCCTCCTCTTCTCTTTCCTTCCTCCTTACCTTCCTTCTCATCTCTTCCTCTCCTCCTCCTCTTCTCTTTCCTTCCTCCCTTCCTTCTCATCTCTTCCTCTCCTTCTCTCCTCCCTCCTTCTCTCCTCATCTCCTTCCTCTTCCTCTCCTCTAATTCTCTTTTCTTCCTCCTTATCTTCCTCATCTCCTCCCTCCTTCTCTCCTCATCTCCTTCCTCTCCTCCTCCTCTTCTCTTTCCTTCCTCTTTACCTCCCTTCCTTCTCATCTCTTCCTCTCCTCATCTCCTCTCTCCTCATCTCCTTCCTCTTCCTCTCCTCCTCCTCTTCTCTTTCCATCTTCCTTACCTCATCTCCTCCTTCCTTCTCTCCTCCACTCCCTCACTCCTCTCTGCCTCCCCCCTTCTCACCCTTTTTCAAATTCTTTCCCTCGCTCTGCCATGTCCTCCCTGTCCCCGCTCCTCTTCCCCCTCTCCTCCACAGGGACGTCCGTCTGCTGATCCTGGAGCACTCTCGCTGGTCCATGGTGGAGAAGTACCAGGCTCTGATGGCGGGGCTCACCGTGGATGACCTGATGGAGTTCAGTCGGTGTTTCAGATCAGAGCTGTTCGCCGAGGGGCTGGTGCAGGGCAACTTCACCAGCGCCGTGAGTGGACAGAACTATTTACACTGTACTTCAGAACAAACCGCTGACCTTTTTGTACAATTACTGGAAATGGGAGTGGTGTAGTGGGTTAAGCACTCTCCAGTGAACTGGAGGATGGCCAGATCAGTATCCACAGGTTGTAGACGTTGAACTTGAATTTTAAACGCCTAAACTCCGCCTACAACCAAATTTCAAATAGAGCTGCTAAACCGGACAGCACCTGGAGGACTAAAGAGAGTGAGAGGTGGAGGAAGGGCTGGGTCTGGAGCTGTAAGCAGAACTGTGATTGGTCTAACACGTAGAGCTGGGCGGTATGACCAGAAATTGATATCACTGTATTTTTCAAAATTATATCGGTGTCATGGTATTTGACGGTATTTAAAAAAAAAAAAATCATGTACTAAGTGGTACCATGTCTTTGGTGAAGTGGACAGTAACAGCATTAGTAATATCCTTCCACCGTTTGCTTTTCTTGTCGTAGGCAGTCCCCTTAGCAAACACGTCTTTGAGTGGCGTTTTGTGTCGCGGCGCCAACTTGAACGTTCCCTGCAGACGTGGAAGAGGATGCAGATCTTTGTTTAGTGCATTCTTCATATTCCGGGACATGTATGTGACGGAGGTGGTGAAGCAGATCGCTCGCGTCGCCTCCCACGGCTACAACTTTAGCCCGACGACATTTACAGAATACAGTTGTTAGATCGCCGTCAGATTTTTTAAAGGTCCCATGGCATGAAATTTTCACTTTCTTTTTTTTTTTTTTTCCAACTTTATTTATTAAACATTTTCAACATTAACAGACAAACATTGAATTGAATAGTGCTATTACAGCTGTGAAACTAATATAGGACACATCTGAATGTCAACCACCCCGTCCCTCCCAGCCCTCCCCCCACCCGCTGGCCAGACATCCTAAAATAATAATAAATAAAAATTAAATAAAATACTACTAATAATGAAAAAAAATAAAATAAAATAAAATAAAATAATAATAATAATAAGTAACGTGAGATAAGAAGTAAAGAGAAAGAGAAAAGAGGGGAAGAAAAGAGGTTATTGCCTATGTTTTAGTCATCCTCCAAGTCTTGAGGAAGGGTTATAGAATCAATGTGGTGTAATAAAGGGTCCCAAGTAGTGTGAAACAGTTTAACAGAGCCTCTGTCGGAAAACCTCAGTTTTTTCGAGCTTAAGATTGTAAAGCACTTCGCGAACCCAACGGACATGTGAAGGGGGATGCGGGAGCTTCCATTTAAGTAAAATCAGCCTTCGGGCCAGTAGGGTGGTAAATGCTATGGCCTGTTTCAGTGCATTAGGCAAATTTGAAACAGGAGGGGCACCAAAAATTGCAGAAATAGGGTTTGGCGCAATGGGATAACCGTATGCTGCAGCTAATATGTTAAAGATATATGCCCATAGTGGACCTAGGTTGGGACACGCCCAAAACATGTGTGAGTGATTGGCGCGGCAGAGGTGACATCTGCCACATGCATCGCTTACAGAAGGATAAATCTTAGCCAGTCTCGCATTTGTATAGTGAACCCTGTAAACAATTTTACATTGAATTAGTCTGTGACGGGCACAGATAGAAGATAAATAGATCAGGGATAATGCCGAATTCCACTGTTGTTCTGTAATTTCAATATTAAGACTCTCCTCCCATGCGTTTTTAACTATGTTAGGATATGTGGACGTTTCTGACTGAGTTAACCTGTATAAGACTGAAATGCATCCTTTGGTAGTAGGGTCCACAGAGAGGAGAGAGTCTAATAGGGTTTCTGGAGGCCGGTTCGGAAAGTAGGGGAACAATTTTTTGACATAATCCCGGACCTGAAAATAACGAAAAAGATGATGCTTTGGAAGATGATATTTAACAGACAGGTGTTCAAAAGATGAAAATACGCCATCCGTATACAGATCACTAACTGACCTAATCCCATTATTATGCCAGACTTTAAATGCCGGATCTCCATTAGATGGTTCAAAAGTAGAATTTCTAAACACTGATGTCAAGATGGTAGGGTTCAGGAGGCCAAACTGCCTCCTAAACTGATTCCAAATCTTCAATGAGACAGAGACCACTGGATTATTAATTGAGTGTGCGAGAGGAAGTTGCGAGCATAAAATAGAACGCAAGAAAACTGCGACGATTTTTTCTCCAAGTGTACCCAGCTCGGTATAGAATCTGCTTTATCGCTCATCCAAAATAAAAGTTTTTGCACATTCGCCACCCAGTAGTAATGTCTAAAAACTGGGAGAAGGCAAACCCCTCTGTCCTTAGGGAACTGTAGAACTGACTTGCGAATTCGTGGTGGCTTACCAGCCCAAAGAAATGTTGAAATAATCTTATCTAGCCTAACAAAAAAGGATTTGTTAAGAAAGACAGGAAGGTGTTGAAACATGTAAAGAAACCTAGGGAGAACCACCATCTTAACCAAGTTTATTCGACCTGCAAGTGAAATGGGCAAAGCCGACCAACGCACAAAGTCCCTCTCAGTCTTGTCAATCAAGGGAGTGAGGTTTTCGCGATACAGGTCACTGAGAGATAAAGTAACTTGAATACCTAAATACTGAAAACCACTGCTCGACCACCGAAATGGTACTATAGAAGGTGGGAGTGCTCTGGCAAGGTCATTAATAGGCAGCAGCTCACTTTTTTGGTAATTAAGTTTATATCCAGATATGCTACCATACTCATGGAGGATGTTTAAAATAACAGGAAAAGAAGTGACTGGGTCAGAAACATAGAGCAAAAGGTCATCCGCATAAAGTGAAACCTTATGGACAGTATCCAGTCGCGTTATGCCTTTGAAAGTGTCTTCCGAGCGCAACCTCAAGGCCAAGGGCTCAATGACCAGAATAAACAGCAAGGGGGAAAGAGGGCAACCCTGTCTAGTGCCACGACATAAAGAGAAAGAGGGAGAGAAAGTATCATTTGTCCGAACTGAGGCTCTAGGCAAAAAGTAGAGGAGCCTCACCCATTCCGTGAAGCCCCTGCCCAATCCAAATCTGGCCAGCACATTATATAAGAAATTCCATTCAACCCTGTCGAAGGCCTTTTCAGCATCCAGAGATACAACAACTTCGGGGACCAAGGAGCTAGGGGAAGTAATGATGTTGAAAAGCCGTCTAGTGTTACAGGAAGGCTGCCTACCTGGCATAAAACCGGACTGGTCCAGGTCTATAATTGATGACAGGACACGCTGCAAACGTGAAGCAAGAACCTTCGAAAGAATTTTAAAATCAACATTCAGGAGTGAAATCGGTCTGTAGCTGCTACAGAGCAGAGGATCTTTGTTCTTTTTAAGCAGCAAAGAGATTGTGGCCTCCGACAGGGTATCTGGAAGGCGACCAAGAGTGAAGGCCTCATTATACATGTCTTTAAGAAAAGGACTAAGCAAAACAGAAAAAGTCTTGTAATATTCTGTAGTAAAGCCGTCTGGTCCAGGCGCCTTGCCAGTCTGGAATGAGCCAATAGCTTCCTGAACTTCAAGAGTAGTGATGGGAGCCCCTAGCATTTCTGCTGTTTCTTTGAAATTTTCACTTTCTGAGGTTTTTGAACGTTAATGTGAGCTCCACTACCCTGTTTAGGCCCCCCCCCCATGGTTAAAAGTTGTGAAATGTCTAAACTGAGCATTTGCGATCCTTTTCTGCGTTACAAAAAATCGGAGCTCAAACGGGCGATTTTGAACAAGGAACCTTATTGACGTCAGATCGAAAAAAGAAATGCAAATGCAGTTCCACCCCCGTCTGTCTGAACTCAGCGTCTCTGTAAATCACGCCCAGAGAGTTTGGACTGCGAATGCGCTAGGCAATGCGAAATGCATTTTTTTATTTGCCTGGAGGCACGTCCAAGTGTTTCTAGGCTCGGAAGTCCTTTATCTGAGCCTCTGGACCTTTGAACAGCAGTGGTTTAATTTTATTTTCTGTGGAAATGTGTTTATTTTTCAATGGAACGCTTCAAATCTCTCCCCCCGTGCAAAAACAAGGAAATGGATCAGAGAGCGCTCAGAGCAGAGAGCGGAGCGTTTGGCCACGCCCCCACCCTCTACTATTGGCCAGCTCTTTTCTCCTCATTTGCATTCAAGCAACAACACCCATTATAGAGTGTTCAGAGTGAGAAAAATTACTCTTTCTCAGCTTATCTCTGTTTCTCATGCACTGAGTGTTGATTTTGAAGAAGGATTCATTTACAGTATTAGGGAACCATTAAGGAGCCATATAAAAGCATCAAGAAGTACCATGTCATGGGATCTTTAAAGCCGAAGTACTTCCACACAACTGATACGGCTCCTCTTTTCGATATAAGTTCCTCTGTGTCTGTAACGTTTTCTCCATCCTTGTTGTTCACCGCTCAACACACGCTGAGCTTCCACCGCTCTCACGCCACTGCAAAACCCCCTCTCAAACAATGTCCCGCGGCACCACGTTCCACCGCTCTGTGGTCCCGACAGTATTCAGTATGAAGCGGTATACCGCCCAGTCCTACTAACACCTATCCACACTTCAAACTCCAACCCTGCAGCCAGATTTTTGTAATTAGAAACGCCTAGCTCTAATCAGGACAGTCATACGTGATGTCATGTAGTACTTGGGATCGCACTGGGCGCTGGTGGCAGGGAACACTCAATTTTTGTCAATTTTTGAACACAAAGCTGCAAGTGTACCTAGTTTGGACTACAATTAGCAAAAATATTATAGTGACAGTAGACAAAACACCATATTAGTGATAAAAGGAGAAATTCAGTTTGTCAACTGGACAAAGTTTGTTTGGTCGAAAACGTTTCGCCGCTCATCCGAGAGGCTTCGTCAGTTCTGGTTCGAGTGCTGGTTAGACACTGCTTATATCTAGCCGCAGGGAGGAGCTCACTACCCTGAATTCTTCTGAAACTATCTCAGCTAATTTGTATTTCAATTCTCTCTTTTGTATTTCGAATTTCTCTGGCGTCTAATTTAGCATACCTATTCAACCCTAACGACCGTCCCCACACCTGTGGCCCTGACCTGTCTGCCCTATTGTTTCTTTTGTCTGTTTTGACTTTGGTTTAAGAATGGAATTATAAATGGGAGACAAGTTATGTCTGACTCCCCCCACTTCTATTTTATTTTTGACAAAAATTGCCTCTTTAACTCCCCTCTCAAACCAGTTCTTCTCCCTGGCTAAGATCTGAACCTCACTGTCCTCAAACGAATGACCCGTGGCTTCTAGGTGAAGATGTACGGCAGATGACGGTCCACTCTGGCACGCCCGCCTGTGTTGGTACATCCTCTTGTGAAGTGGCTGTTTTGTTTCTCCAATGTAGCGCTCACTTCAGATCTTAGCCAGGGAAAAGAACTGGTTTGAGAGGGGAGTTAAAGAGGCAATTTTTGTCAAAAAAGAGAATCCTTCTTTAAACAGAAGTGGGGGGAGTCAGACATAACTTGTCTCCCATTTATAATTCCATTCTTAAACCAAAGTCAAAACAGACAAAAGAAACAATAGGGCAGGCAGGTCAGGGCCAGAGGTGTGGGGACGGTCGTTAGGGTTGAATAGGTATGCTAAATTAGACGCCAGAGAAATTTGAAATGCAAAAGAGAAAATTGCAATACAAATTAGTTGAGATAGTTTCAGAAGAATTCAGGGTAGTTAGCTCCTCCCTGCAGCTAGATATAAGCAGTGTCTAACCAGCACTCGAACCAGAACTGATGAAGCCTCTCGGATGAGCGGTGAAACGTTTTCGACCAAACAAACTTTGTCCAGTTGACAAATTGAATTTCTCCTTTTATCATGGATTCTACCTGGACGACTGAGGGATTCTTCACGCAACACCATATTAGCTAAAAAAAATAGTTGATTTCGTAGGAATGGGACAAGATCTCGCGGGACAAAATTGCTAAGATTGATGTGAGAAAAATTATTTTGTGAGATTTTTTCCCTTTGAATTTACCTTTAGCTTGGATTAAAAAAAGAGTTAAGAGCAGGTGAGTTATATACGAGTAGTTCCAAAAAGCAGTACTACAATGGCCACTAAGGTATAGCAGTGCAGTCCATTTCACAATTTTGGCTTCTCTATTTTTCTTTATTACAAATTTCATAACAATCTTGTCTCGTTCTCCTGGGCGCGATCTTGCGGTGTGTTTCGTCTTGTGAAAACTGTGTCTCGTCCCGCTCCTGTGATTTAGTGACAAACGACTACCTTCTGGTTACACAATTCATCAATGAACTACCCTAAAACTCATAAAATATCACCTCTAAATCCTGATAATGCGCTATTTTCTGATCTATGTTATAATGTTGTCATCAAAAACATACCCGGAGTTGCGTTTTGTTTCATTCACACATGTTTAACACACAAACCTGCATATTTAGGCTGAGTTCTTCTCTCAAACAGAAAACACTCTGTTCCAACTTGTGATGTCATGTGGTAATATAAGAAGTGCATACACCTTCCATAGAATCATTCAGGTGATTTCAGGCTTGGAATTGCTGATTTCCACTGAACTAAAGGTAAAAGGTCGCCGTTAACTTGAAATCTTTGACATCACAAGGTGGAACAGAGCATTTTGAGCTTTGGACATGCAGTAGACAGAGTTGATACAGGATTACCCACGTGTAAATGAAACAAAACGCAACTCTGGTTATGTTTTTGACGAGATAACACCATTTTAACATTGCTAAAAGAATCCATTTTGTATAATTAGGCACTTTCAAAGTCATGAGCACATCAATTGAACCACAGGGCCTCTTCTGATTGGCTGTAGAAAAGTTGTCATATCTTTTATTCTTGTTCTATTGTCCTCCTCCTCTTCATCAAACCTCATTGTGTTTTCCCGCAGGAGTCGGCAGAGTTCTTGCAGTACGTCACAGAGTAAGTATGAAATTCGTGTTGTTTTTGGTTTTTCTTGGCGCCTCTTTAACCCCCTTACTCTATAATTTACGCTGACAGTTTGACCCATTATTTTTATCGTGCTGTTTTGTCTGACCTCCGCCAACCGCCGAGTCCTCTCTCTCATTCAAACAGCAAGCTGCAGTTCTCCAGGCTGCCAGCGGAGGTGCCGGTCATGTTCCAGGTGGTGGAGCTGCCGCAGAAGCACCACATATGCAAAGTGAAGTCGCTCAACAAGGGAGACGCCAACTCAGAAGTCACTGTCTATTATCAGGTATAAATATCAATGTGTATAAAGGTATAGTTAAAGGGCCCGTATTGCACTATTTTCTGAGCTGTTATAGTGTTGTTTCCATCCAAAATGTAACCGGAGTTGTGTTTTGTTTCATTCACATATGTTAAACACACAAATCCTGAATATTAAGGCCGAGTTCGAATGCAGGAAGTGCCCCTCTGTGTTTTTAAATTCCACACACCTTCACTAGAATCATTTGGATCATTTCAGGCCTAGAATTGCCAATCTGTTCAGAACAAAAGCTAAAAATTATGTTCAGACTGCAGCCTGAAATGACCCAAATCTGATTTTTTCGCCCCTATATGACCTGCATCTGAACCATATTTCGTTAATAAAACGACGTAATTTACTCACCCATTGCACTTTGGTGTCATTAGGAGCATTTCCGGAGATTTTGTAGTTTAGCGATATCCGTAACGTGAGTGCTCAGGGCAGGCGATTGCAGTCACCAAATAACACAAACTTTAGCACTTTTCAGATGACAAATCTCAATGTTAGTCTCCACTATCGCTGGAGTCAAAAGTGGCCTGTAATCCGATATCCATCCATGTTTTCGTGTTTGGATCCATTCTCAAAGCAACTAGCCACAGCTTCAATAACTCCGGATTGTGATGAGGAAGCCTGTGAAAACTCAACTTCGTCCAAGCTGTCATTTGGTTTTCACAACCGGGATAAATGCATGTTCGCACCATTTCAGGTTTTCTCAAGCGGAGATGTTTATGACTGTAACCGAGAGCTGAGAGCGTCGTGTTATCTGCAAATCAGCTGTGAATGCGCACTGTCCTCGTCATCCGATGAAAACATGGCTGGATATCAGATTACAGGCCACTTTTGACTCCAGCGATAGTGAAGACTAACATTGAGCTTTTGTCATCTGAAAAGTACTAAAGTTTGCGTCATTTGGTGACTGCAATAGCGTGCCCCGAGCACTCACGTTACGGATATCGCTAAACTACAAAATCTCCGGAAATGCTCCAAATGACACCAAAGTACAATGGGTGAGTAAATGACGTTGTTTTATTAACGAAATAAGGTTCAGATTGTAAAAACGTTAATATTCCTTTAATGACAGTCTGAACGACACAGATCCAATTTTTTCATATGCAACCAGGCCACTTGGATATGTGATCCTAAAACCGATACATATCCGATCTTTTGACACGTGACTTCAGTCTGAACCTACACATCATCAATAAGCGACAAACGTCACTATTCTGTGCTGAAGAGGCCAGAAACTGAACAGAACTGGACCGTATTTTAGAAGACAAGCCCAGTGTTGAGCCGATAGAATTTCTGGATAGCTGCGTTACTGAAGAGGAACCCACAAAACACCAAGGCCAAAAACCTTGTCGTTGTCCTTCTCAATCTCCTCCCTGAAACAAATAAGTTGTACGTGTTCTGTCTCCGGTACAACAGCTACTTTAAAATTGCCAGGCGCTCAATGCTAGTGTCCATGTTTAGGCGACTTCCGTAAACACTGAGCACGCTTGCTGCATGTGACCTCGCCATGTCGTCCAAGGCGCATGCGAGACACTTTTGGGGCATTTAAAGTTCACACTGGAGATCACATACAAGTCGCATTTAATTGGAAATGTGAACGACCTCGCAAAAAATCGGATTTCCCAAAAAAATACGTATTGAGCTTTAAGTCCTGCAGTCTGAACATAGCCTTAGATGCTAATTTGAAAACTACTGCTTCATCTGAGTATCTGAGCTTTGGAGATGTAAAAAGACTAATAATAAAGGTTTACTCAAACAAAACACAACTCCAGGTATGTTTCTGATGAGGTAACAACATTCGAACATGGCTTAAAGCTCACAAGAGTAAATTTTGGACCTTTGTAGGACCTTTAATGTAAATGTTATCAAGAATTGCTTTTAGTAATAGGGTTTTGTTTATATTTTTCAGTCGGGTCCCAAGTCATTGAGGGAGCATACCCTGATGGAGCTCTTGGTGGTAAGTTTAAAATTCAGTTCAGTTCATTTTTGTCTGGGGACTACAGATGAAAATTCCCTTTCTTTTTATTTTTATTTTTTTTAAGAATGTCTGTGTCACTTTGTCTGGCGCCAGGGAATGTGGAATTGTAGTCATTTTTGTGTCTTTTTTGGCTCAGAAGTTCGCTCGAGACACCCAAAAATGGCCAATTATTACATGAAACAGCTTTGTGAAATAGTCAAATTTGGCAGTTTTCCGCGGCATACCTGGCAGTCCCTCAAAGCACACTAGTGTTCCCCGGCACACTGGCTGAAAAACAATGCAATGTACGCAAGTTTATAAAAGAATACATACATTAATTAATACAAGAAAAATGGTTATTGTCAGATTTTTGTTGAATAAAACATAGTGTCAATTCAAAACATTTTATTTTTTGTTAAATTCAGATGTCCTTCTTTATTTTGCTTTCTATTTTGAAAGTTTAAATGAATTTTTGACGATGTGTTTCCAGATGCACATGGAGGAGCCCTGCTTTGACTTCCTCAGGACCAAAGAAACCCTCGGGTAACACTTTTTGACTTTTTAATAATGTTAGAAGTCCTTCAGCTATTCAGGTCTGAGCAAGATGAGCGTTTTAAGGTGTACTATGTAGAGCTGGGCGGTAAGACCTAAAATTGATATCACGGTATTTTTCAAAATTATATCAATGTCACGGTATTTGGCGTGTTTTTTTTTTCCCATGTACTAAGTGGTGCCATGTCTTTGGCGAAGTGGACAGTAACAGCGTTGGTAATATTGTTCCACCGTTTGCTTTTCTTGTCGTAGGCAGTCCCCTTAGAAAACGCGTCTTTCAGTGACGTCAGAGTGGCGTTTTGTTTTGCGGCGCCAACTTGAACGTTCCCTGCAGATGTGGAAGAGGATGCAGATCGTAGTTTAGTGCATTCTTCATATTCCAGGACATGTTTGTGACGGAGGTGGTGAAGCAGATCGCTCGTGTCGCCTCCTGCGGCTACAACTTTAGCCCGACAACATTTACAGAATACGGTTGTTTGATCAGCGCCAGATTTTTTAAAGCCGAAGTACTTCCACACGACTGACACGGCTCCTCTTTTCAGTATAAGTTCCTCTGTGTCTGTAACATTTTCGCCGTCCATGTTGTTCACCGCTCAACACACACTGAGCTTCCACCGCTCTCACACCACTGCAAAACAGTCCCCCTCTCAAACAATGTCCTGCGGCGCCACGTTCTGCCGCTCTGTGTTCTCGAAGTTTTGTACACACACACTAACTGGTATTGGGATATATGAAGAATTCATATTATTAAAAAAAAAAAACCACTGGTATTCGGTATGAACAGGTATACCGCATACCGCCCAGACCTAGTACTATGTAACTTTACCTGGAATCTTCCACAATATGGCATTAAAGAACACTTATTGTGCTTGTATTTGCTTTATAGTTATAGACACCTGTGGATCAATATGTTATAATTTGCATTTGTTTATTTTATCGCAATATTAATCTAAAACAATTAGGGCTGCAACGATTAGTCGACAACGTCGACGACGTCGACAATAAAATTTTATCGACATGAAATTTCATTGTCGACTAGTCGTATTATTTAAGTATCATTTTAATTTGGAACTTAATACTCGTCTGTGTCAAGAATCCGTAGGGCAGACAGCGAACAGTTCAATGTCTTTGTTACACATCTGCTCCTTCACTGTACAGTGTCCAGGTTTACACCATTTCTCGTTCAGAAACAGCGCTAGTCCACCTCTCTTCTTCTTCCCGCTCTCCGTGATTTGCGGTGCTCGCGCCAGTCACTGTATCTGCATGTGAGGAATATTCCAATATTAGCACTAGTGCTAAACGGAATGGTGGCCATACGCAATTTGCTCACGAGTCATGGACAATCTTTTTCATTCCGAATGTAGTCTAGTCGTGTTTTGGCAGTATTCCC
The DNA here is from genome assembly GCA_036785185.1 of Paratrypauchen microcephalus. Lineage (NCBI taxonomy): Eukaryota > Metazoa > Chordata > Actinopteri > Gobiiformes > Gobiidae > Paratrypauchen > Paratrypauchen microcephalus. Next base: position 3,893,487 of record JAVJIX010000085.1, read on the forward strand.
TTAACAGAACGCTGTTTCACAGAATACTTCAACTTTTTTTAAACTGGATACTGACAATATTCCGCTTTGAAACGGAATGCTTAAAGCACACACGCATTACTGCGCTCACTAAATACCAATGTTAGTGTCGTGTCCATTATCCTAGTAATATTTTTTTTCGTGACTAATCGTCACTGGATCTATAGATTAATCGACTACTAAAATAATCGTTAGTTGCAGCCCTAAAAACAATATAAGAAACAAGTCCTCTCACATCCACGTTAAAAAACTGTGATGCCGAAAGGGAGCAGATGTCACTGTAAATGTCGTCATAACAAAGAACCGGCAACTCCGAGGCATCTCTCTTATGTGAAATCAAAAAATATTTGATGTTAAAACTGTAGACATATTAAAATTAATGTATTGGAATGAGCAGACAGGCTTTCAGATAGAACTGGTTGCTTGTAGACACACTGTACCTTCTGATAAACTACAGTTTTTGCCTTATTTTGCATAAATTTCCTATTTTGACCCAATACTATATCTTGGAAACTATAGCCAATCAGCACTTTTGACTTACTTTTTCTTTATTAGTGACCTAAACCAAGAAAAATTTCACTAATTTTGTTCCGGAAGCATTTTGCTTGTAGACCAGTGTAACTGCAGATCACCAAAATGACTATGCGACATTGCCAAATCCTATGTGTATCACCGATAAAGAAAATTAAATTGGAGAACAAAGTACAGCGCAGTGGGAGTATACCAGTGTTTGTGAAAACGGGGGATGATCCACAATATGGCGTCTCGAAAACAATGTGATTAAAGATTACACAAACATGCAAGAATCACTCCAGATCCAACTTCAAGAGGGTAAATGAGAAGAAAAAACAACTATATCATGGTTAAAAGCTCTGAAAAGTCAAGTTTGGAGAATAGGTCTGCTTTAAAAATGTGTGTTTTTATTGCTTTTACTGTGAGCGGGGGTCACGTTTCCACAGGTCTGACTTGTAACTTGACCTGGTATTGCCATCTGCTTGTCTCTGTGAAGTTAGACAGATTTGGAGGCAAACATGTGCTGTACTCTCCACCCGAAAAGTTCTACAGCGTCCCTTTTAAGCCGCCTAAAATATGAAGTTCTGTGCTTCTTCTGAGCCCTCACCTTAACTCCCCTCAACATCAATGAGAGAAGCACAGAAACAGTAAAATTGCCGCTAGCGGTTGTAATAAGCGCTTGGCATTTTGAAATCACCTCGTGCCCGCAGCGCTGTTTGGCATATCTCACTTGTCCAGTCGTCCCAAAGCAGCACACACAAATGTCTTCTGCTAACTAGCCCGTCCAGCACTGCTCTAAAACCCACAATATCCCTTTAAAGGACACGTATTATGCAAAATTGACCTTTCCGAGCTTTTAACCGTGTTATACTGTTGTGCCCTCATCAAATGCAAACCTGGAGTCATGTTTTGATTAGTTCACTCTGGTTTTACTAATCCCATTCATCCAAATCTGTCTTCTCTGGACACTCAAGGATGCTCTGTTTGCATTGTGCTCAGATTGTTGCGTCACAAATAAGGCCATAAACCATCACTGGACTCATTCTGTGCTCAGACTGTGTTGAGCTCTTAACGGCTAATGGAAAAAGCCGACCTTTCTAGTCGTTTCCCCTCCTCTGAATGCTGAATTCTGAATACTCTGAAGTTGTATTTGGAGTGATTTGTGCATCTTTAGTAAACTTTATTCTCCTGAATTCAAGACATTGTACTCCATTTCTCCAGTTTTGTTTTTTGTCAGTGTCCCGTCGCTGCTTTGGCACAAATTTAAAAAATCCACTACCATGCTCTCCATCAAAGGTGCCAATAGCTGCAGGGCTCTTTGTTGTGATGACGTTTACAGCGACGTTTGGGCACCACAGACTTCTAACTTGGAAGCTAGCGGACTTGTTTCTTTTATTAAGTCGTTTTAGATGAATATTGCAATTTAAAATGTGCCCATTCTATCATAATAATCCATGGGTGTCATAGATTATAACTGTATAGCATCTATAGAGACAGGCAGGTTACAGCACTACGCTACATAACAGTTCAGATTTGTGGAGAGCCGCCCTATTCACAGAAGGAATTATTGTATTTTTGAGCATTAGAAACAGCCGTAATGAATAAATGCTGGATTGAAATGTTTAATGCCATACCATGGAACATTCCAGGCAAAGCAATAACATCTCCATGGAGACAAGCAGGTAAAGTTGCACACTGCCCCTTTGAGTTAGAAAACGTGAAATGCTTATCCCTTGGTGACAAAGAGCAACAATTAAATGATTATGTGCATTCTATAAAGATGCACTATGTTACTTTTTGTTTGGGGGTCCGTCACCTGCTCGTTTCCATGGAGATGTCATTGCTCTGCCTGGAATGTTCCACAGTATGACATTAAACAGCTCTACTTTACATTTATTCAATTACAGGTGGTTTTATAGCTCAAAAATACCTAGAAAAACAGGCATTCTGACTGTGAGCGGGGTCGCCTCTCCACAGATCTGACCTGGAACTTCTGGTTTGGTCTCCCTGGAGATGGAAAGGTTTAATGCCACACTGTGAAACATTCCAGACAAAGCAATAACATCTTCATGGAGAAAAGCATTTGACGACACCCTCCACCAGAAAAGTTTCAAGAGAAGAAAAACACGAGGCTGATTAAAGACTTTCAAACGTAATATAACCGACAAACACTTTCTCCCTCGCAGGTATCACGTCTACCCCACATGCAGAAACACCTCGGGCGTGCTGGGTTTCTCCGTTACCGTGGAGACGCAGGCTACCAAGTTCAAGTGAGTTCACAAAAGCAGCAGTCGGTGCTAAATCTGTGGAAAGTATTTGACTGAAGGAATCCGATGTCTCTGCCCCTCAGCTCCGAGTTGGTGGAGTTAAAAATTGAAGCGTTCCTGGCGTCTTTCGGGGAGAAGCTCAACGCGCTGACGGAGGAGGCTTTCAGTACGCAGGTCGGTATCATCTGCAGGGGAGGAAAATAACGAACTACAAATCCTCGATGTTATTCTAGCCGCAGAGTCTATACTATACTTTTTTTTTTGTCCATGTTATAATGCTGTTGCTGCATCAAAAACGCACACAAACACATTAAATCCTGCTGAGTTCTTCTCTCAAACTGAAAACTCTCTGTTCCAGCTTGTGATGTCATCAAGTGGTAATACAGGAAATGTGTTTTTAAACTTAATTTCACTGTTTTTTGTTTTATTTTTTGTTTTTTCCTCTCAAGCCTGTTATAAAACGCTACTAAAATGGCCTAAAAAGAGTAGTATTTTTCATGCATACTTTATATTTGTACTTAAAGGTGCCCTATGTAACTTTTCAGGTGGCATTCTTTCCCTGGAAAATACCACAATAAAGCATTAATGCCACTAAGCCAAGTCCCAGGATGAGTACATGTATTTTAATATATTTTTTAGCAATAAATCCACCTGAAATTGAATAAATGCAAGGTAAATTCAAAGCCATACTGTGGAATATTCAAGGGAAAACGGTACTGTAACCACGGAGACAAGCAGGTGACGGATCCTCCACCAGAAAAGTTACACAGTGCACCTTTAAGTACAAATTTAGCAGCAGTACCTGTTCTTGTGAGTACATTTTAGTCATAAAAAATACTTTTATTTTCACTAATGGATCAGAGAGTTGAGGGTCTCTGTGTGTCCCTTGTCTTTTACATCAAACTTTTACTTAAACGTACACTGTGTTTCCATGGAGATGTCATTGATCTGCCTGGAATGTTCCACAGTATGACATTAAAGAGCTCTGCCTTACATTTATTCAATTACAATTGGTTTTATAGCTCAAAAATATGTAGAAAAACAAACATTCTGACTCTGATTTGGTCTGGTTTGGTCTCCATGAAGATAGAAAGGTTTAATGCCATTATTGTTATTGCTTTGCCTAGAATGTTCCACGGTAGAGATTAAACCTATCCATCTCAAAAGAAGACCACTATAGACTACATTACAGGTCAGATCTGTGGAGAGGCGTCCTTATTCACAGAAGGAATTACTGTATTTTGGAACAGTAGAAACGCCCGTAATGAATAAATGCTAGATGGATGTGTTTAATGTCATACCGTGGAACGTTCCAGGCAAAGCAATAACATCTCCATGTAGAAAAAGCATTTGACGGACCCTCCACCAGAAAAGTTACACAATGTACCTTTAAGAACAAGCTATGCAGAGGTACTTGGAGTTGGAATGTAGTACAGATCAGTCAGTTCCTGTTCCGTGCCAGTGTCTCATGTGAGTGACCAGCCCCGGTCCTGATGTGGTGGACTCTGTGTGGCTGCAGGTGACGGCTCTGGTGAAGCTGAAGGAGTGCGAGGACACCCACCTGGGCGAGGAGGTGGACCGCAACTGGGCCGAAGTCCTCACGCAGCAGTACGTCTTTGACCGCCTGCAAAAAGAGGTAAGATGGACTGTATAAATGTCACAGAGTACAAGGATGGACTGTGTATGTACAGTAAATGGGCATAGCTAACCCACTAGCCGCCGCGGTCCAGATAGGAAGTGAGCAAGGCTGTGCTTCCTGCTTCAATTGACTTTACATTGAAAATTCACCCCACTCTCTCTAGAACTGCTGCAGTGAGCTTCGTCATTTTGGTCTTAAAATGTTCGTTTTACCCCGCTCTACACGATTCTGGTGTTTTTATTTCGCTATTTTGTCCGTAAAACCACAAGCCTCCTGAGCATCATTTGGAAGCCGAACGCAATGAGTGACGTTACACACCCACTCGTTTGAGTCTATGGGTACAATTCGGTGTGCGTTTATGCCAGTCCCAAGCCTGGACAAATGAAGAACGATGTTATGAGAGTAGAATATCCTCCTGAGGCCCGTCCATTCATTTATGTCCTTTATAGTGGACATTGAGTTAACCAGTCTGTCTTTTAAGTGTTTGAGACTCTGGTTTGTGGCTGCACTATGATTAAAAAATACATAAATAAATGAACCAAAAACTAGGGCTAAACCAGAACTGAACCAGGTCTAAACTAGGACTGAACAAGGACTAAATCAGAACCAAATCAGGAATAAACTGGGGCAAAACAGACTAAACCAGAACTGAACCAGGTCTAAACTAGGACTAAATTAGGACGAAACCAGAACTAAACCAGTTCTAAACTGGGACTAAACCAGGACTAATTCAGGAACCAAATCAGGGATAAATTGGGGCAAAGCAGGACTAATCCAAAACTGAACCAGGTATAAACTAGGACTAAACCAGAACTAAACCAGGTCTAAACTGGGACTAAATTAGAACCAAATCGGGAATAAACCAAGACAAAACAGGACTAAACCAGAACTGAACCAAGTCTAAACAAGGACTAGACCAGGACAAAAATTGGGACTAAATTAGGTCTAAGCCAGGTCTAAACCAGATGTAAACCAGGTCAATAAATAAAATAAATACATAAGAAATTAAAATGGAGTCTAAAAACTTTTTGAGGCGGCTGTAGAAGCTTGTCAGAGATGTTGGTCATCAAAAAAAATGTTTTTGTTAATTTCACATGGATTTAACACTATTAGAGGACATGTTACAAGATTACGAATAAAAATAAAATGAACAAAATGTTAATTCTAAGGTGTTCATTTACCTCCAAATAGAAAATCACAAGCGGGTCCCCGGAGGATATTTTCGCTAATCCAACCCTCTGCATCTTAAACTAAGTCGATTTAAAAGAAAACTATTGTTATAACAAGGCAACATGTGTAAAAGTATCCTTAACTACAGCAAAGAGAGTGATCTTTAAGTACTGGAAGACCCCCGATATCCCCACAAACACAGAACGGTTTACAGCTCTGTCTGAGACCGTCTCCCATGAGCGCCTGAAATATAAGATTAACGGAAAACTGTTCAAACTGTTCAGTGAGATTTGGGAGCCCTTCTTTAAGCACACTGAACAACCCTAAATATTAGATCTAGAGGTTACTAAAGAGAGGGGATAATAATCAATTAAATAAAATGAAATAGGCACTGAGACTGTTTTATTTTTATTTTTTTTGGTAATAAACTTTCAATTGAATATTGGAAATAGAGGAAATTTTGGTTTGACACTAAAATGGAATAATGAAATGATAGACTGTTTATCCATTTTATTGTTTTTCGTTTGAAATCCAAACGAACAAACGGCACAAGGACTGATGTTATTGCATTTAATTTGTTTCTGTTCATCTCTCTTCTGTTGTCTCTTGAAATAAGGACTATTAAAAAAAAAAAAGAATGATGTTATGAAAGTATGTAGTTACAGTTTGAACTGGTGCAAAGCCTGGTGTGCACTTTTATAAAAATATAAGTTTGTCTTTTTTGACTGCGTTTGCTAATGTGTGCATTGTGTCGTCATGGAAACTGCTGAACGTTCCGCCAACAGAGACACATGTAGAGCACCACCAGCGTCTGTTTTCTCATCGTGGGCCTACCATGATGAGAAAAACATGCCGTATTGTCCATGTTTGCGTTTTAGATCGCAGCTTTGAAGCAGATGACCAAGGAGGAGCTGGTGTCATGGTTCCAGGAGCATCGAGGGTCCACCAGCCGCAAACTCAGCGTACACGTAAGAGCACGAAAAATAAGTCTGATGTGTAAAAAAAATATCTATATGTAGCTGTGTTTTGTTTCATTATCTCCGCGCTCACAACACCTAGATCCACCTTGTGATGTCATTAGGTGGCCAACCAAGAAGTGCGTTTTCAGTCTGAACACCTTGACTAGACTTTTACTCAACATTTCAACACTCGAATTACAATCTCAGCTTTAAAGCTATTGTTTTTAGCCATATTTAAACTACTTCTCTCCTCAGTGCATGTGATTCTGTGCAATTGAGGAGGTTTTTTTTTTAGCAATTTCCCTGTGTCATAAACCTACAGCTCTGGAAAAAAAAAAGAGACCACTGCATTTTTTTCTGAAATCAGCATCTCTACATGTATTACAGCCATTCCATTCCAGCGTCTGTTGAATTCCAACACAAACACAAAGCTGAGCTACTTCAGTTCTTGCACCAGGAGTGGAATAAAGTCACCCAAGAACAATGTGAAAGACTTGTGGAGAGCATGCCAAGACGCATGAAAGCTGTGATTAAAAATAAGGGTTATTGGACCAAATATTGATTTCTGAACTCTTCTTAGGTGTAAACATTAGTATTATGTTGTTTTAAAATGAATTTGATCTTTTCTTTATTTAATTAATTAATTAATTAGGACAATGCATATTAATCAACATCAATCAATCAATCAAACAATATTTATAAAACGCTTTTCATACAAAATGTAACACAAAAGTGCCTTACAGTGATTAAGGATTAGAAGACTGATTTTTACTGATCTCACACAGGAGAAATTGTTTCTGCATTTGACCCGGGGACCATCCCCATGATTTTGTTGTTTAGGTTTGGTCAGGACCTAAGCTGGAGGATTTTTACCTATGGTGCATGTTTTGGGTTGATGGGGGAAACCGGAGTGCCCGGAGGAAACCCACCCAGACACAGGAAGAACATGCAAACTCCACACAGAAAGGCTCGGGCGACCCGAACCTTCTTGCTGTGAAGCTTGAGTGCTAGCCACTCAGCCACCGTGCTGAGACATATGAGCAGAAGCTGCACAGTAAATATGTCAGAATTAGCTATAGAGCATCTGTAGTCCTAAGGCAGGCACAGAACACAAATATTTACAATCACAAATATAAAAGACATTTACCTGGCCAGCCAAATGATATCTCTCTGTATTTCCTATACACCGCGATACCATCTGGACACCCTCGCTCCACCCTCGCTCCTCCGGTTAACAACGGACTCCGCGATTCTGATTCGTTCAAAGATGGTGACGTCAGTGCACCCGCCTTTGCCCGCAACGTCACTCTTAGGCAGCGGAAGTTCCTCCTCAGTTTTGAATCAAGATGGTGCAATCTCTGATTGGTTCACTTAGCTGTCTGTCTACGCACAACCGCAGCATATTCTGGACCAAGCGTTACCAGACTCACTCGCTGGTACAGCGATGAGTCATGGATTCTTCCAGGCAAAAAAGACATACAATATTTACAATAAACATTAACACGGTTAGTAACAAGTCAAACACGAGTACAGGACTGGTTTGTTTTTAACGACTGTTTTAGTGTCTTCTTGAAAGTTTGGTCATTTTCACAGTTTCTAATCTGAGCTGGTAGTGAGTTCCATGACTGTGTGCCTCTGATAGACTTCACCATTTGGCTGAACTTAGTCCTGCGGTGCTGTATGATACAGTCTCCTCTGGTTATCGCTCTAGTATTGACCATATTGTTATTAGTTTTCTTCTGTATAAAAACATGAAATGGTGGAGGGGCAAGTCCATTTAAAACCTTAAAAACAAAACATACATGCAAGAACATCTGATAAATTTCAGTCTAAAATATTATACTTACTAAGGATATTACAGTAGTGAAAGTGAAGAGACTTTCTGTCTTTTCTGTTTGCATTGTTTGAGGTCTGAAAACATGTATCTTTTTTGGTATTTTGACCATTTGTCATTTTCTGCAAATAAATGCTCTAAACGATAATATTTTTATTTGGAATTTGAGGGGAATGTTGTCAGTAGTTTATAGACTCAAACAAAAATGTTCCTTTTGCCCAAACACATACTTATAAAAGTAGTAAAATCAGAAAAACAGATAATTTTGCAGTGGTCTCTTTTTTTTTTCTTCCATAAAACATAACTAGAGGTATGTTTTTGATGAGGTAATTATTTTCTAACATGGCTTACAGCTCACAAGAGTCCTTTTTGTCTAATATAGCACCTTTAATTAATATAAAATGCTCTCAAACACATGCTTTTACTGGCATAGACCTCTCCTATCCTCTCTCTTTTTTTCCCCCATCAGTATCACACATGTTTTTCCATCAGTTTGAAATAAAAAAATACCCAAATACTTTCTTTTACATACATTTTTTACAATACATTTTCACATAATTTCGAAGATAATTCAGAGAAACCCTGCCCACGCTCGCATAGCTCAGTTTGTGCCTGTAATCTGTGACGGAGCTCTGTCGCCCCCAGGTGGTCGGTTTCGGCGTGGAGGAGCAGGACGTAGCAGGGGGAGCCGAGAAACGAAAGGGGGATGAAAGCGGGGATGAGGAGGAGAGCGGATCGACGTACGGAGAGGTGTCCAAGCTGTTCTACCTGCCCCCCTCGGAAAGAATCTCCGGTGCCAATCCCATCATGGACATTCCCGGTTTCATTAAGGACCTTCCTCTGTTCCCATACCACAAAATCCTCGAGTAAATAGTCCTACAACATTATGCAAACGTAAATATGAAGAGGGAGGAGAAATAAGCAAGTTTACGTACAGTTAAATCGCATCTTTTTTGGTTTTCCGTGGTTCAAAGTGCATATGACAGGGTTAATATTATAATTATCACGTAAAACCTTAAAGTTAATAACGCGTTGTGGAACTTTCCAGGTGGAGGGTCCGTCACCGTGGAGATGTTGTTGCTTGGAATTTTTCAGTGTGTTATTAAACTTATCTGTTTCCATGGAGACAAGCACCAAGCCAATTTACTGGTCCGGTTTATGGAGAGGTGGATCCAATTACGGTAGAATTCATGTTTTTCAAGGTGTTTTATTGTAAAAAAATAACCTATAATAAGCAAGTTTAATGCAATACTGTGGGACATTTCCGGGAAAATCTCCATGGACACAACAAGGTGCTGGACTCGTACCAGAAAAGTTCCACGGTGCACCTTTAAACTAGTTCCCGTGATAAATATTCACTATAGTTGTACCACCGTAGCACCTTTGTGTAACTTTTCTGGTTGTTTCCATGGTGATTTTATTGCGTTGTCTGGGATGTTCCAGGGTATGGCATTAAACAAATATATTAGGAGTTTTTATTTCTCAAAACGACCACAAAAACGTGCGTTGTTACAGTAAGTGGGCCCGTTTCTCCACGGATTTGACCTGTAACTTGGCCAGGCAATGTGGATGCTCGTCTCCATGGAGATAGTTAAATTAAAATCCCATACTGTAGAGCATTCCAGGAAGACACAATAACGTAAACATGGAGTCAAGCGGGTGACGTATCCTCTACCAGAAAAGTTACACAGTGCACCTTTAAGTAGCATTTTGTGGGGAAAAGTTGAAAAGAAAAAATTTGAAAACACAGAAAATTTCTTCCAAAATACAAGATTTATTTAATTTATGCACCAGGAAGCCATTTTTCTGACAGTTTAAAGCTTCCTTTAACAAAATAAAAACATTGTAATCTATTTTTATTAGTTTAATCATAACTATTGTGTCATTTAGACCAGGTTTTGCCCCTTGTTGACATTACGGTTGCTAGGTAACACGCTGAAATTATACACTTCACCAAAATAAGAAAACTAAAAAATAAATTTTAACTATGTTTTAGTGACATCAGCTAACCTGTCATATGCACTTTAATTTGCAGCAAAAAAATAAATAAACATAACTTAAAGTGCACTATGTAACATTTCCGGAGGTGTTTCTATGGAGACGTGATCGCTTTGCCTGAAATGTTCCCAGTAGGCATTAATGTTCTCTATCTTCTCGCATCGATAGTAGTCGTCGTAGTCTCCACGGAGATAGATAAAGCCAAAGTGTGTAACATTCTAGGTGAGTTCATAACATTTTCACCCATCGCAAAATGACACTTGTACGGAAACGGATGTAGAGAAACTTTGTACGATTTAAAGGGATAGTGCGTTTTATTTTATGTTAATCTGTATGGGTTTCCTTCTAAAAGTTACGTGTGTTGACACCGGCTTACCTCTGACAGTCTCAGCTGATCCCGGTTCTGGAGCCCACGTAAGTAGGTCCGGTAACTTCCCTGGAACATGAAATAAAGCTTGTTTTTCTTCTCAAAACAAAACATTTGTTAGAAAGGTGATATATTTGCGTCCGAAACAATTGTCCATGAAACATCCAGCAGCGTATTTTGCATTCGCGTATTGTCTCTCTCCACTCGTATCACTACGCCCATGTTAACTCTATCAGCCTGTTCACATGTAAACTTTGGCGTAGCCATCTGCTGATGGTGAATAGGCTGATAGAGTTAACATGGGCGTAGTGATACGAGTGGAGAGAGACAATACGCGAATGCGAAATACACTGCTGGATGTTTCGTGGACAACAGTTTCGGACGCAAATATATCACCTTTTGGACAAATGTTTGTTTTGAGAAGAAAAACAAGCTTTATTTCATGTTCCACAGAAGTTACCGGACCTACTTACGTGGGCTCCAGAAAGCGAGCGGAACCGGGATCAGCTGAGAGTGTCAGAGGTAAACCGGTGTCAACACACTTAATTTTTAGAAAGAAACTCATACAGATTAACATAAAAAAACGCACTATCCCTTTAAGTTTTAGCTTCATAACAATTTGAATTTACAATAGTTGGGATGGGACAAGATCTCGAGACAAAAAAGCCACAAGAACGTGAGATTTCCTTTTTCTTTTTTGTCCATTTGGATTGGACAAAAAAAGATTAAGTGCGTCTTTTGAGAAGCCGCAGTTCCAAAAAACACGGCGAGAATGACGACAAAAATATTAAATGAAGTAAATATGAACTAAATCGGACTATTTACATATTGGAAATGACGTCAACATCTCGTCTCGTTCTCGTGGACCCAATCTCGTGTCTTGTCTCGTTTTATTCACCCCGACCTATTAGTATTGATTATTTTATAGATATTTTCTTTTCTTTTTCCTGAGGAATTGAAAGTAAAGTAAAGTTTGCATTAGTAAGTTAAGCTAAACAGACTCATCAAGATTAATACTTAAAAATTCAAATAATTTTCACTTGCAGATACTCCTTTTTGGTAGTGTAAAAGTATACTGATGAAACTAAATAATATATTCAAGTTAAGGTATTTCTCACTACTTTCCAAGGTATAACTGATAACAAATTTCAACAAAATTTCAAATCTAGTTTCTTTCCATGATTTTTTTGGGTCTTATATTACGCAAACCTGACTCGTGAGCTTTTAGTCGCGTTTAATGCTATCACCTCCTCAAAAACATACCAAGAGTTGTGTTTTGTTTCATTTCATGCTTTTTTTATTTGAATATTTAGTTTTACCTTCTGTACAGTTGAGATCGTCTACAGAAAAACTCTCTAATATCTGCTGGTACGCCGAAGAGTGACAAAGTTTCAACGAGGCTAAAACAAGTTTGGTAAATCCAGAAACAATCCAAATGATTCTAGTGAAGGTGTATGGAGTTCAAAAACACAGTGGAGCACTTTGTGTAGTATTACCGCATGACATCGCAAGGTGGAACAGAGTTTTCAGTGTGAGAAAAGCACCTCCAGGTATGTTTTTGATGAGGAAATAACATTATAATTAGAAATATTTCATTTGCGTATTTGACAAAATCATGGAAATTAAACCGTCTTAGCTTCTCACAACGACCCATAAATAACGAAAAATTCAAATATTACTTACACATTACTTACTAAACATGGAAAACTTTACTTTTTTCTTATTTTTACACAATTATTTCTTCAATCTGCAACCTGTTTTGAGGCAAATGTGAATATAACTTACATTACTTCTTACAAATAGCTCAATTTTAAACATTGAAGGGGTACTTTAAAGTGCATTGGGTAACTTTTCTGGTGGAAGCCTGTTTCTATGGATACGTCCTTGCTCTGGAATGTTCCACAGTGTGACATTAAACAGCTTGACTTTACATTTATTCAATCACAGGTGGTTTTATAGTTAAAAAACACCAAGAAAAACAACATTCTGACTGTGAGCGGGGTCGCCCCTCCGCAGATCTGACCTGTAACTTGGTCTGGTTTGGTTTCCGTGAAGATAGAAAGGTTTAATGCCATACTGCGGAACATTCCAGAAGCCATATTCCAGACATCTCCAGGGAGAAAAGTGTGTAGAATCCCTCAGGTCGTCCACGGAGAAAAGCGACCGACCCTCCACCGGAAAAGTTCCACAGTGCAGCTTTAGCGCGCCCTCGTAAGCATTGGCTTGTAAAAATAGCTTAAGTCGTGTACATTTGAGTGCGTTTGAGAGTTTTGCTGTGTTTTATTTGGACCTAGAATGAAGCTTTGTACCTGGAAATAAATAGATTTGAGGTGAATGAAACCGTTTTTGTCGATTCTCTTGGGGTTTTTTGGTTGTTGTTTTTTACTGAACTCTGCAGTAGAGTTGAAGTGCTGAATTATTGGTTTCAGATTGCAAGTACACTATTGTTGTTTGTGCATTTATCCAGCGTCCCAGAGGAGAGCAAGGCATTCTGGGTAAGTAGAGTGACTATTACACACTGTTGGAGCTAATTAATATTGAAAAGACTGCAGTTGCCTCTGTGTGTGTTAATAAGATTGTATTGTTCGCCTGCAGGGGTTCTGGTCTGCCGTTAAGAGAAACAGAGAAGAGACACCGAAAATGCACGTTTGAAATCGTAACGGCTTTTTATAAACATCTCTACACGATTATTTTGAGTTAAATTGATTTAATTTGGCCAGGTTAAAGGCAATCTACCTGATTTTTAGTCTTAAAAAAGTGAAAAAAAACCAAACTCTTTTTTTTTTTAACGCAGTTTGAGTTTATAAGTGCTTTAAAAGAGTTCTACAATCACGCCGCGGCAAAGCTAACAACTATGATGCTAACCGTGCACTTCCTGGTTAGATGCAGACAGAGTAGAGAGCCGCTTACAGTATGGCTTCTCAATTATTTTCTGTGACGGCCCCCCTAGGAAGAAGAAAAAAATTTCACGCCCCTCTCTCTGCGCGCGACTATAAATAGTATTATTTGTCTAGAAAATTGATATTAGTACACCTCTGCATAACATTGTATCCTTTATTAACATTAAAAACAAAAAAAAGAAAGAAACTTCCAACAAAGACTGCACTGTCTTTTTACACTGAGGACTCAAATGTCCTTTTAATGCAGTGTGTTTTTAATGCAGATTTGGGCACATTTGTTTACGTTTTACAGAAACAAAACTTAAATCCACATGGGCCATTTGCATAAACTAAAAGCGCTGAAAAAAAAAACCAAAACGGTCTCTCCTTGTGCCGCTGATGCGTCAGCTTCTGTCGGACTCGGTGGAATATACATGTTTTTCTGTTAATGAGGATGTTCTGCTGATGGTGAGTCTGTTCTGTATATCGTGTATTTAAGGTTGCCGCCCCCTGCCCCGGAGTGACAATGAGAGCACCACTGCCAACTACTGTTGTTGATGTGCAATTACACTTAGTTCTAGTACAGTACAGCATGCCACCCCACTATTTGAGAAGCACTGCAGTATGGAAAGAATACTTATACTGTATACTGTGTTTAGTTACAGAATACTGAATATCTGCGTACAATTACAAACCACTTTTTTTTGTTAGGCATTCATTTATGTCCAATTAGAAATTGAAAATCAAATAAATGAGTAAATAAGAAATAAGGAACTAAGGGGTAATGAACTGGAACGGAAGGAAAAAAAGAAAGTGAGAAAAAAGAGAATTATCATTATTTACAAGAATATTTCTTTTTCTTACTTTGTATTGTTTGTTTCGTTATCCCTCCCATCCTTTCCCTCTTACATTTGTTGTGTTTTATTACTTACCTATTCGTACACACACACACACAGTCACACAAGTCAAAACGTCTCATGTCTTTTACTGCTTTTCTCTAATATTAATTATTTTGATTAATCGAAAGAATAATTGCAAGATGAATCAATTACCAAAGTAATCATTAGTTGCAGCTTTTGCAGATTTCCACTAATCATGTACTGTTAAATAGTTAATATTATAAATATCCTAATAATATTATTGATGATGAGGATAGATTTAGATTATCTTTATTTATTTCAGATTCAAGAATTTTATTGTCATCATAGAAAACGACAAAGTTACGTTTAGAGCATCATAGTTTTGCATAGTTCTGAAGTAATGTGCAATGCTACAGGTGCAAGACCCCGCCCTAAAAGTCTTTAAAAGACCGGAGTGGAGTTTTGCAGTCACACGGTAAAGCTAACAACTATCATGCTAATTGTCCACTCGTCCACTTCCTGATTACGTACAGACAGCACAGTAGAGAGCCGCTTATACAACATACAGTATCTGTGTATCTCAGTGATGGAAAGAATACTTATACTGTATACTTTGTTTAGTTACAGAGTACTGAATATCTGCGTACAATTACAAACCGCTTTTTTTGTTATGCATTCATTTATGTCCAATTAGAAATCAAATAAATGAGTAAATAAGAAATAAGGAACAAAGGGGTAGTGAACGAACGGAAAGAAAAAAAAAGTGAGGGAAAAAAAGAATTATTAATTACAAGAAATTTTCTTTTTCCTCTTTCTTACTTTGTATTATTTCGTTATCCCTCCCGTCATTTCCCTCTTACATTTGTTGTGTTTTACTGCTTACCTACTCGTACACCTACACACTGTCACACAAGTCAAAACGTCTCATGTCTTTTACTGTTTGTCTCTAATACCCCAATAAAACAAAAGAAATGGAAAATCACACACGGGTCCACTGCAAGATCTGTGTTTTCCTCACTAATACCACCATAAAGTATTGTCGTATTCCTTTTCATTTAGGAAAGTAACCTGAACACTCATCTGAATACCACCAAATGAAAGAGTAAGTGTTTCTACTGTACCAAACAGAAAGCACGCTGTTCCACCCTGTGATGTCATGGGGTAATACAGAAAGCGCTCTACTCTGTTTTTAAACTCCTTATTATCCTCATTGGATAATTTAATTGGATCATTTCAGCCCCAGAATTGCCAATCTCTACTGAATAAAAGGTAACGTAAAAACTTTACATATACAGCTCTGGAAAAAATACTGTAAATGACCACTGCAAAAGGAACATTTTTGTCTGAGTCTATAAACTACTGACAACATTTCCCCCAAATTCCAAATAAAATATCGTTTAGAGCAGAAAATAACAAAAAGATACATGTTTTCAGACTTCAAACAATGCAAAGAAACGAGATCAAATTCATTTTAAAACAACATAATACTAATGTTTACACTTAAGAAGAGTTCAGAAATCAATATTTGGTGCAATAACCCTTATGTTTAATCACAGCTTTCATGTGTCTTGGCATGCTCTCCACAGGTCTTTCACATTGTTCTTGGGTAACTTTATTCCACTCCTGGTGCAAGAACTGAAGTAGCTCAGCTTTGTGTTTGTGTTGGAATTCAACAGACGCTGGAATGGAATGGCTGTAATACATGTAGAGATGTTGATTTCAGAAAAAAATGCAGTGTTCTCTCTATTTTTTTCCAGAGCTGTATTTGGTACACGTGTTCAGTTACTGCCCTGCATCGTCTGAACTGGGGTAAGACAGATTTTGCTTGAATACGTGAGGAAAAATAGGATACAGGCCGTTTAAATTACACGATCAAACATCACAATGTAGTTGAGAAAAGTAACTCTTCTGAATACCACAAAATAAAACCGTAACAGAATACAGCTTCTCAAAGTTAGTATTCTGAAAATGTCTTTAATTACTTCCCAACTCTGACCATGGAGCGATGTAGATGTAGAAGTAGTAGTGGTAGTGGTAGATTCAGTGCAAGGCTGTGAGAGAAATCCATGAATAATAAATAAACTTGAGCAGAGAATTGTCCAGAGTCATGACTGGGGAAGCTTTTGTTTGGACTGACAAATGTGTACACCTTAAAGTAACGGATATTCGCAAATAATAAATATCGCTAATAGGGAACTTCAAATGCTTAGATCTGAAATGCATCGTATTGTTAGTGGATTATACAGTGGTACTTCATCTTACGAAATACCCTACATACGAAAAATCCAAGTTACGAAACGACTTCACGTTAAATTTTGGTCTCTAGATACGAAAGAAAATTCAAGTTACGAAACGCGAAATCTCAAAAATTCGAATAATGCGCGCTCAGATGCACGCCCCGCTGTTATCCCCGCTCAAAGAGCACCTTTCTCGGCCTCTTAGCTCACAGTGTCAGTCCCCCGGCTCTGGAATCGGATAGAACCAGAGCCAGCCCTGGGGAAAACCCCGCGGTCGTGCCCGCACAAAGAGCACCTTTCTCGGCCTCTTAGCTCTAGCGCCGAACACGCAAGGAGCGCGGAGACAGGAGCACCGCGAGCACGAGATAGAACCGCGAGCACGAGATAGAACCGCGGTGAACACGCAGCCCACAAACCGAACACGCACAAACGAACGCAAAAGCCGCATGAAACCAGCGAAGAGCCACACGGGGTGATTTAATCCTGGTCTAGTCCCGGTTTAGTCCAGGTCTAGACCTGGTCCAGTCCTGGTTTAGTCCAGGTCCAGTCCAGGTTTAGACCTGGTTTAGACCTGGTCTAGACCTGGTTTAGTTCTGATCTAGACCTGGTTTATTCCACTTTTAGTCCTGGTCTAGGCTCTTAGCCAATCAGGACGCAGAACACAAAGTTACACTATTAAAAAAAGTTACACTATAAAAAAAAAACCTTGGAATGGATCAGGCCTTTTCCATTGAAATAGCTACTCAACTTACGAAAAATTCACGTTACGAAACCACTTCTGGAATTAATTAATCTCGTAAGGTGAGGTACCACTGTAATAGTAAAAATCACTTGGTAGCTCTCGCAACCTGTCCAAGTACTGCGTTTCCAAGTACTACAAGATCTAAACCAGGTCTAAAACAGATCTAAACCAGGTCTAAAACAGAACTATACCAGGTCTAAAACGGATCTAAACCAGGTCTAAAACAGAACTATACCAGGTCTAAAACGGATCTAAACCAGGTCTAAAACGGGTCTAAACCAGGTCTAAAACAGAACTATACCAGGTCTAAAACAGGTCTAAACCAGGTCTAAAACAGAACTATACCAGGTCTAAAACGGATCTAAACCAGGTCTAAAACGGATCTAAACCAGGTCTAAAACGGATCTTAACCAGGTCTAAAACGGGTCTAAACCAGGTCTAAAACAGAACTATACCAGGTCTAAAACAGATCTAAACCAGGTCTAAAACAGAACTATACCAGGTCTAAAACGGATCTAAACCAGGTCTAAAACGGATCTAAACCAGGTCTAAAACGGGTCTAAACCAGGTCTAAAACAGAACTATACCAGGTCTAAAACAGATCTAAACCAGGTCTAAAACAGAATTATACCAGGTCTAAAACGGGTCTAAACCAGGTCTAAAACAGAACTATACCAGGTCTAAAACAGATCTAAACCAGGTCTAAAACAGAACTATACCAGGTCTAAAACAGATCTAAACCAGGTCTAAAACAGAACTATACCAGGTCTAAAACGGATCTAAACCAGGTCTAAAACGGATCTAAACCAGGTCTAAAACGGATCTAAACCAGGTCTAAAACAGAACTATACCAGGTCTAAAACGGGTCTAAACCAGGTCTAAAACAGAACTATACCAGGTCTAAAACAGAACTATACCAGGTCTAAAACAGATCTAAACCAGGTCTAAAACAGAACTATACCAGGTCTAAAACGGATCTAAACCAGGTCTAAAACGGGTCTAAACCAGGTCTAAAACGGGTCTAAACCAGGTCTAAAACAGAACTATACCAGGTCTAAAACCGATCTAAACCAGGTCTAAAACAGAACTATACCAGGTCTAAAACCGATCTAAACCAGGTCTAAAACAGAACTATACCAGGTCTAAAACGGAACTATACCAGATCTAAAACAGGTCTAAACCAGGTCTAAAACGGATCTAAACCAGGTCTAAAACGGATCTTAACCAGGTCTAAAACGGGTCTAAACCAGGTCTAAAACGGGTCTAAACCAGGTCTAAAACAGAACTATACCAGGTCTAAAACAGGTCTAAACCAGGTCTAAAACAGAACTATACCAGGTCTAAAACGGATCTAAACCAGGTCTAAAACGGATCTAAACCAGGTCTAAAACGGATCTTAACCAGGTCTAAAACGGGTCTAAACCAGGTCTAAAACAGAACTATACCAGGTCTAAAACAGATCTAAACCAGGTCTAAAACAGAACTATACCAGGTCTAAAACGGATCTAAACCAGGTCTAAAACGGATCTAAACCAGGTCTAAAACGGGTCTAAACCAGGTCTAAAACAGAACTATACCAGGTCTAAAACAGATCTAAACCAGGTCTAAAACAGAACTATACCAGGTCTAAAACGGATCTAAACCAGGTCTAAAACGGATCTAAACCAGGTCTAAAACGGGTCTAAACCAGGTCTAAAACAGAACTATACCAGGTCTAAAACAGAACTATACCAGGTCTAAAACGGATCTAAACCAGGTCTAAAACAGAACTATACCAGGTCTAAAACAGAACTATACCAGGTCTAAAACGGGTCTAAACCAGGTCTAAAACAGAACTATACCAGGTCTAAAACAGATCTAAACCAGGTCTAAAACAGAACTATACCAGGTCTAAAACAGATCTAAACCAGGTCTAAAACAGAACTATACCAGGTCTAAAACGGATCTAAACCAGGTCTAAAACGGGTCTAAACCAGGTCTAAAACGGGTCTAAACCAGGTCTAAAACAGAACTATACCAGGTCTAAAACGGATCTAAACCAGGTCTAAAACGGATCTAAACCAGGTCTAAAACAGAACTATACCAGGTCTAAAACGGGTCTAAACCAGGTCTAAAACAGAACTATACCAGGTCTAAAACGGATCTAAACCAGGTCTAAAACGGGTCTAAACCAGGTCTAAAACAGAACTATACCAGGTCTAAAACCGATCTAAACCAGGTCTAAAACAGAACTATACCAGGTCTAAAACCGATCTAAACCAGGTCTAAAACAGAACTATACCAGGTCTAAAACGGAACTATACCAGATCTAAAACAGGTCTAAACCAGGTCTAAAACAGAACTATACCAGGTCTAAACCAGGATTTGACAGTGACTTGGTGAATATAAATGAATATAAGTTAGTCAGCGTGAAGCTACCTGAAGAAATTCGTTTTTGAGATGATTTTTTTAAGCCCTGATATGTAACTTTCTGGTGGTGGAAAGTCACCTGCATGATGCCATGGAAATAGAAAGCCATACTTCGGAACATTCTCTGTAGAGATAGTGAAGTTTTACGCCATACTGTGGAATATCATGGCCAAAGTAACATTTCCATGGAAACAAGCAAGAAGAGGCCCTAGGTATGTAACATTACACCCGAAATGTTCCACAGTGCATCATTAAATATCTCTCTTTTCATGAACACAAGTTACAGGTCAGATCAGTGGAGAGGCGAACCCGCTCACAGTAAGAACACATGTTTTCGAGGTATTTTTGAGCCATAATGACGCCTGTAATTGAATAAATGTAAGATGGATCAGTTTAATGCCATACTGTGGGACGTTTGAAGCACAACAATCGGAAGCAATCTCCATGGAGACGAGCAGAAGGTGGCAAACGCACACCAGGAAAGTTACACAGTGGGACATTTCTAGCATAAAGTGGACCTCCAATACGATAGCACCCATACCGTCATGAGAGAGTTCGGAGTATTTTATCTTCTCCTTCTCTTCTGACTTTATCCTAACCTACTTCCCGTTTTCTGCAGTCTCAGCAGTACTTGGGGTTAGCGCTGGCCAGTCTGCTCCCTCTGGTCCCTCTGTACAGTCGAAGGAGAAAGAACAGGGCTAATGTTAGCTATAGGAAGTGGAAAAGTGGAACCCAGTTTAATCACTCTACATTAACGGCATAATTTCCCTGTACGTGAATTACAAGTTTTATAAGCCAAAGTAGTACGTATGCATGTAAAACTGAAAAACAAGCTCGGTGAGTGACTTCTGGACGTTCTGAGTTTTCACGTGAGGATTGTGCGTTGTGTCCTTTGCTCTGACAACGACATAATTGACAACTGCGATTTAAAGTGTCCAAATTATGCCATAATTCTCCACGGGGAGTCATAGATTATAACCAGTACTCGAGTTGAGGGGGGGATGAGGGGGGTGGAATCCCCCCGTGGGAAAAAATAGTCAAAATCATCCCTCTTCTAAAATGGGCATCCCTTCTTCCATCCCTTCTGGCATTTTATCAATCAGGCATGAAAATCCCTAAACTTTTGGCGAATTTCGCCGTTTTTAAGTCAAAATGGCCAGTGCCAAGAGCCAATCATAGGCCGAACTGCGCTCCAGCTTCCAATCATGTTGCAGCATAATTACGCACCGATACGCGCTCCCGCCAATCATGACGATTGCCGCTGTTGTGTTTGCGCCTGTTCGCCGATCAGCTGTGAGCGAGCCGCGTGATATTTACGCAGCATTTCCAAGAGAAGAAGAATCCTTAACTTGCTACGTTAATGCTACGTAAGAAGGAATTCTCGCCTCGAGACACGGGATAAATTCGGGATTATGTCCTTTTCTCCGGAGCTCCGGATTATTAAAGACAACACGGCAAACTGTTAGAATGGAGCTGACCGCATTCTTATGGGTGAGTCATATTATCAGATTATTTCTGCATCTATTTCGGCACTAAACCAGGACTAAACCAAGACTAAACCAGGTCTAAACCCGGACTAAACCAGGTCCAAACCAGGACTAAGCCAAGACTAAACCAGATCTAAACCGGGTCTAAACCAGGACTAAACCAAGACTAAACCGGGACTAAACCAAAACTAAACCAGGTCCAAACCAAGACTAAGCCAGGACTAAAACAGGTCTAAACCAGGTCTAAACCAGGACTAAGCCAGGACTAAACCGGGACTAAACCAGGACTAAACCAAGACTAAATCAGGACTAAGGTGTGTGTATGTGTGTACATTGGTCAAAAATTTCACCATCCCCCCTGGTTTCATTTTACAACTCGACTACTGATTATAACTATATATAAGAACAAAAAACTATTGATTCCATTGTTTCTGTTGAACAAAATTCAGCAAAAATGTTCAAATCAAATCACTAAATATGAAGCCATACTCTACTCTTTTTACTCCAACTTTTACTTGACTTTACTTTTTTGCCACTTTACCATATCACTTGGTCACACTCACAACGTGTCCAAGTACTACGAGATCTAAACCAGGTCTAAAACAGATCTAAAACAGATCTAAACCAGATCTAAAACAGGTCTAAAACAGGTCTAAAACAGATATAAACCAGGTTTAAAACAGATCTAAACCAGATCTAAAACAGGTCTAAAACAGGTCTAAAACAGATATAAACCAGGTTTAAAACAGATCTAAACCAGGTCTAAACCCGATCTAAACTGAACTATACCAGGTCTAAAATAGGTCTAAAACAGATCTTTACCAGGTCTAAAACAGATCTAAGCCAGGTCTAAAATAGGTCTAAAACATATATTACAACAGACACAAGCACAGTGTGTCTTTTTTAATGTTATTAGTTTAAACAGGCCCCCGGGTGTGTTATTGCGTTCATTACATAATTACACGATTAATTACACTATCTGATTACAACAGCAGAATACCATCTCTAATTTTATTACCCATTTCCTGTTGATACTTTACAGTGACATCTCGCTGGGGGTGTTCTATAATGCATTTCTATTGGTGGAATGTTCTAAAATTGTCTCGAGAAAAAACACGAAATGGGTTTAAATGGCATATTTTCAGGAGCCTGTGATCAATACGAGTTCATGATCCAGTTTAGGTGTTTGATTTTCAGCAAAATGTGAGAGTAATTAACTGAAAAACTGTAATTGTATGTGTGTAAGCCTTGTTTAAGCGCAGAAATCATTTCCTCTGTTGTACGTCCAACCAAATCCGCTCTTTCTGGTAAGGTGGTGTTCAAATAATTGGTGATTGAAATGGAACGTATTGATAAAATGTTTTATAGTCACTATCGGTGTTAAAATATTGTCTGGAAATGAGAAGAGGGGGCAGATGACTCAGATTACTCTTCTTTCTGCTCCCTTTCAGTCTTTTTATACTTTATGAATGAAACTGCACAGAAACTGCACTTCTCAAAATCACCAACGACCTCCTGTTAGCTTCTGATTCCGGTTTACTTTCTATCCTCATCCTCCTCGATCTGACAGCAGCCTTTGACACTATCTCCCACAACATCCTCATTCACAGACTTCAGTCCATTTATTTCCCACATTCCTCTCTCGGTTCATTTCATATCTCTCTGATCGCAGTCAATTCATCCAATTCAAATCTTGCAAATCCAACACTTTCCCTGTCTCTGCTGGTGTTCCCCAAGGCTCTGTCTTAGGTCCCCTTCTTTTTATCATTTACATCCTTCCACTTGGCTTTCTGTTCGGTAAACACAACATTCTTTTTCACTGTTACGCGGATGACACCCAGCTCTACATTTCTACCAAACCTTCCTCATCTCTCCCTCCAACCTCTCTTACCCTCTGTCTACAAGAAATCCATTCCTGGTTCTCCTCCAACTTTCTCAAACTTAACAGCTCTAAAACTGAAGTCCTCCTAGTAGGCACCCCCTTCACTATCTCCAAATCCAGCAGTTTCTCTATATCTATCCATGATTCCACTGTCCTTCCTTCCCCTCAGATCAAGAGTCTGGGTGTCATCCTTGACAGCACACTTTCTTTTCAATCCCATATTAATAACATCACCCGCTCCGCATACTTTCACCTCCGCAATATCTCTCGTCTCTGCCCCTCTCTCACTCCTCACACCACTGCCATACTCGTTCACAGCCTTGTTACTTCCCGGATTGACTATTGCAACTCCCTCCTCTTTGGTCTCCCTAATAAATCCCTCCAGAAACTGCAGCTTCTCCAAAATTCCATTGCCCGCATCATCACCAGGACCCCCTCCTCCCACCACATCACCCCCATCCTCCAACAACTACACTGGCTTCCCATAAAACAAAGAATTCACTTTAAAATTCTCCTAACCACCTTCAAAGCGATCCATAACCTGGCCCCACCTTACATCAATGACCTCCTCCACATCTCCATTCCTTCTCACTCACTCCGCTCCTCCTCCTCTCTCCAGCTCTCTGTCCCCTCTGCTCGTCTCGTCACCATGGAGGGCAGAGCCTTCAGCCGCTCTGCTCCCCTGCTCTGGAACTCACTCCCTCCTGACCTCCGCAATATTGACTCTCTTCCTATTTTCAAGTCCAGACTCAACACACACCTGTTCAGACAATCCTACACCACATAACAGTCACTTTCACCATCTTCCAGTTTTGTATCTCTGTTTTTATCTTTGTATTTTAAGTATTTTTATGTTTTAACTTTGTTTTGTACAGTGTCCTTGGGTGTCTTGAAAGGCGCTTTTATATAAAATGTATTATTATTATTATTATTATTATTAAATAAACAAACAAAAATAAAAAATAAAATAAAGCTCAGATTAAAGTCTAACTTGAGTAACAGAACTACAGACAGAGTAGTGCTTTCAGTTAGCATCACACACGCAGGTAACGCTGACGACATCAGCTGCAAAGGATCAATACTGAAGCCAACTGTATGAACGTACACTGCCTGACAAAAGTATTAGGACGATTGTGTATTTATGAACTTTCATAATGATAACAAGACGTATTGGTAATGACAACAAATCAATGTATTTACAGTAATCCCTTGTTTATCGCGGGGGTTAGGTTCCAGAAATAACCCGCAATAAGAGAAATCCGTGAAGTAGGACAACTTTATATTTTACAATTATTCTACATGTTTTAAGGCTGTAAATGCCTCACCATTAACCTGGGAAATCCCAGGCTGCTTTCGTTCGTTCCGATCTGAAAGACAGCCTGGCAACTATGGCAAGCGAGGTCTCTTGATTCTGGGAGCCAATCAGAGAGCGGGGAGGGGTGGAAAGACGGTGACGCGTACTACGCGACAAACGGAAGCTTGTAGTTTGAACTGACAACTGACATGTTTGGCTATGGGCTACGTATACGCCAAATGATACATTCGTAACGCCCATTAAACGGCCATAGGCAATCGTAAACCACACCTCCGGTACGAGATATTTCGAAGGTGGCTTCCAGACCATATCTCACCTGTGATATGGTTAGGTGTAAACCAGGCAACCTCAACACACACATTATACGCTTTTCTCAGACTCTAATTAATCTTTTCTCACATTTATCTCTCGTTTAAACACTCAAACTTTCATAGATTTTCAACAAAATGTATTAATAGTGAAGCGTGGGGGGAGACACGGCTCCGGGAGCCCCGCCGGATGCGCGAGGGGAGCGGAGACATGAGTCACTAGAACCGCAGGAAGCACTGCGCTCATCCAACGGCACTGCCACGTCCCGGGACGCGACGCGCACCAACCCCTTGGAGAAGTGCGCGACACGTGCACCCCTCATCGTGGTCAAATCCGTGACAGAGCAGCACGACCGGCGCAAGGCCGCGCGTACACCGGGGCTGCGAGCACGAGATCGAACTGCGGCGCCCGGACCGCGTCCTCTCAGCCCGAGCCACAAACCAGCCGCACGAAACCAGCAAAGAGCAGCACGGTGGTGGTTTAATCCTGGTTTAGACCTGGTCTAGTCCTGGTTTAGTCCAGGTCTAGACCTGGTCCAGTCCTGGTTTAGTCCAGGTCCAGTCCAGGTTTAGACCTGGTTTAGTTCTGGTCTAGACCTGGTTTAGTCCACGTTTAGTCCTGGTCTAGTCCTGGTCTAGTCCTGGTCTAGTCCCGGTCTAGTTCCAGTCTGGTCCTGGTCTAGACCCGGTCCCCCCACGTCCCCCATCTATCAATCGGCAAGGGTCTACAGTCTCAGGACGCAGAACGCAATGTTACACTATACTTTTTTTTTTTTTTTTTAATTGTTTTAAAAATCCGCGAAACAGCGAGGCCGCGAACAGTGAACCGCGATAGAGCGAGGGACCACTGTATATTAAAGCAAATTACATCATGTGTAAAGGCATATTATTGCAAAAATGTAACAATATCAAGTTAAATAGCTTTTTCATCAAAATAACCACCTTTGGCCTTAATCACAGCTTTACAAATTCGAGGCATTCTGTTCAACAATTTTTCAAGATATCCATCCTCTATAGTTTTCCACTCATCCTGAAGACATTTCCACAGGTGTTTAACGTTAGTCGAATTCCTGGAGCGCACTTTAATATCCAAATAATCCCACACTTTTTCGATGACAGGTGACAGGTGTGGGATTTTATTATGTGTATTTTCATATAAAGATATGCATTCTTATATTCTCTGAATTTAAGTACTGAAGAGTGTGTCTATATTATCTTAGCTGTCGGGGTGTAATTGGATCCACTTGTTTTTCTAAGCTGTTGTTGGGTAACTCAAAGACCCTTCTATAGGTTGAGGGTGTAATGGGATATCTACCTGTTCCCATATGTCAAACTATTGGTAAACTCCCCTGTCGTTACTGGCTGACTTCAACTATTGGCTAACTCGTCTGTCATTGGTTAATGCTTGGAAGCTACTCTACAGGTCTCCTTACAAGGATGGGGAAACTATGGGCAGTAAATTTGGAACACTGCATAGCTCAGCACTATATAGAAAGTCACAGTGGTCAGTTCTCTGTGTGGGCAGAGGGGACATGACCAGTGTGTGGTGTGGGCCAAGGAGACGATGCAGTGTGTGGACAATGTGACAACTGAAGAGATGCCATCATTACGTTTGTATATCTGCCTAATTCAACATTAAATGTTAATAACCTCAATCTTGAGTCTATGCCTTTCTACGATCCCTTTTCTGAAAACACAGGTCAGGAGACTAACCTGCAGTTGATGACGCTGTTCACACGTCTCCAAATGACCCTTACACAGTTTGGACGAGTGCTTTGGGTCATTTTCTTGTTGGAACCAGAAGTTTCGTTCAGAAATACACAATCGTCCTAATACTTTTGTCAGGCAGTGTACCTGACTATCTTGCTCCTCGCTCCAAACTCTGTTCTGGCAGACTCCTGTTGTCGCTGTGCTCCCGTCCACAGGACCCCTGCCAAGGCAATAATGAACTCAAGTCACGGAGAAGGGCCCCGCTGTGTGTGTGAAGCATGGCGTATGTGTGAGGAGGTGCGCGAAACGAGGCCATGAGCTAACGAGAACGGATGTGGCAACCTGCGCTTTGCCAACAACAGTGTCCAGAAGTGTTTACAAGTGTCCACCGGCGGCACGGTGGCTGAGTGGCTAGCACTCACGCTTCACAGCAAGAAGGTTCCGGGTTCGATCCCCGGGTTGCCCAGGCCTTTCTGTGTGTGTTCTGTGTGGAGTTTGCATGCATGGTCTGGGTTCGATCCCCGGGTCGCCTGGGCCTTTCTGTGTGGAGTTTGCATGTTCTCCCCATGTCTGGGCCCTGGTCCTGACCAAGCCGAAGGCCCCCGGGCGCAGTAATGTGCAGGCCACTGCTCCTGATAACAGGATGGGTTAAATGCAGAGGACAAATTGCTCCCAAGGGAGACAATAAAAGGCTAATCTTCTTCAATCTTCTTCAGGCCAAAACCGTCTGCTCGAATTCCACACCTGACGTCACTGCTCTGAGATGAACCAAAATCAGCCGATCTGTCTGTTCATCTCCACGTTTGAGCTCTTTGGCTAAAAGTGATTACATTGAGCGTTAGGTGACCAGACGTTTGGAGCCCTGTGTCCCCTGCCCCAGTAGATTTATTCAAAACCATTGATTTGACACTGTTTTATACAAGAAATGTCCCAGGGGTCCCTATTTTTGCCCAGTTTGATCCCTGCCAACAGTAAAGAGAGGCATAAATATTAAATTGCGTAAAGTGTACTCTGGTGTACCAGAAGTTTCGTTCAGAGTTCAGAAATACACAATCGTCCTAATACTTTTGTCAGGCAGTGTACCTGACTATCTTGCTCCTCGCTCCAAACTCTGTTCTGGCAGAGTTTTATTTCCATAAGCCACCAAAGAGTACAGTAGTTTGAGGAAGCAGAATGTCGTTTTGTCTTTTACCTTATCATTTTTGTCAGAGTTTGTTTATTCCCTTATAAATAAACAAACAAGTTAATAATAATAATTATATATATATATATATATATATATATATATATATATATATATATATATATATATATATATATAATTTGCCTTATTTCGTATTTTATGTACAAAAATTTTAAAAGTATATCAGTAGTTGAGTACATTAGTAGAAGTATATTAGAAGGTGTAGTAGTACGAGTAGCAGTAGTAGTAGTAATAAAAGTAGTCTAATAGTAGTATTAGTACTAATAGAAGGCAATGCAGTAATAATAGTGCAGACAATACTAACAACAGAAGTGGTAGTAGTTGTATTTGGCCTAGTAGTAGTAGTAGCAGCAGCAGTAGTAGTGAGTCAAATAGTATTTGTACTCGGCCTTGTCAAAGTCAACTTTATTGTCAATTCTGCCACATGTGTTCGACATACAGTGATTCAAAATGTAGTTTCTCTCTGGCCAAGCAGTGCAAAAAGACAGTGTACAAAATACAATATAAAGACAATAAAAAACTGTCAAAGACAAAATCTAAAAAGCAGTGCAAATAATAAATACATACTATTTGTGTTCAAAAGCGACCTGAATAGCCACACATAATAATTTGATTCATTGCATTTATGGACAGAATTTCAGGGGCCGGAGGGGATCCGGTTTGAGGACCACAGGATCTCATCTCTGCTGTTTGCAGATGATGTTTTCCTGATGGCTTCATTGAACCGGGACCTCCAACGTGCACTGGGGCAGTTCACACCCGAGTGTGAAGCGGCTGGAATGAGGATCAGCTCCTCCAAATCCGAGGCCATGGTTCTTGACCGGAAAAAGGTGTATTGCCCTCTCCGGGTGGGTCGGGAGTCCTTGCCTCAAGTGGAGGAGTTCAAGTATCTCGGGGTCTTGTTCACAAGTGAGGGGAGGATAGAGCGTGAGATTGACAGGTGGATCGGTGCAGCGTCGGCAGTGATGCGGTCGCTGTACCGGACCATTGTGGTGAAGAGGGAGCTGAGCCGAAAGGCAAAGCTCTCAATTTACCGTCAATCTACATTCCTCCCCTCACCTATGGTCATGAGCTTTGGGTAATGACCGAAAGGACAAGATCGCGGATACAAGTGGCCGAAATGAGTTTCCTCCGCAGAGTGGCTGGGCGCACCCTTAGAGATAGGGTGAGGAGCTCAGTCACACGGGAGGGGCTCGGAGTAGAGCCGCTGCTCCTCCACGTCGAGCGGAGCAGCTGAGGTGGCTCGGGCATCTGTTCCGGATGTCTCCTGGATGTCTCCCTCGGGAGGTGTTCCAGGCATGTCCCATCAGGAGGAGACCCCGGGGAAGACCCAGGACACGCTCGAGGGACTATGTCTCTCGGCTGGCCTGGGAATGTCTTGGGGTCCCCCCGGAGGAGCCTGAGGAAGTGTCTGGGGTGAAGGAAGTCTGGGAGTCCCTGCTTAGACTGTTGCCCCCACGACCCGGCCCTGAATAAGCGGAAGAAGATGGAATAATTTGATCCAGAATAAACAAAAATTACTCTCCTAAAAATTATTTATTGGTTTAATTTATGAGATCAAAATTTCAGAACAAAATTTCACTTTCATTTTCATCTTTCCATCTCTCTTCTATCTTTCTCTCTGTCTGTGCTGTTGTCTCTTTTAAACAACATGTGAGCTAGTGCACTTTGTCTACTCCTTTATCCAATTTGAGCTGTAATCTCAGCACTCCCCACTGGGCGAACGCTACGAAAGCTCTCTTAACTTAGCCACTCCACATAAAGGGATGAGCCTTTTTCGTCTGTCGCCTTAGACCTTAAACTAGCGTAACCTGCTAGAAACGTCTCATTACGGGGGAATTATGGACCAGTCGAGGGGTCTTTGTGTGAGGACGGTCGCCCCCTGGAGCTTTGGGGACTTAAAGCCAGCGTGTAGAGAGCAGAATGAGTAATAATCCCGGAGAAAGATTGCATTGTGTTTGGCCTTGTAGCGCGGATAGCTTCAGGACCAAGGACAGCGCCAGGATTAAGTCTCATTCCAAACTAAGAGAAGAGAATGGGAATTAGTTCTGTGTGATTGCCGAAAAGCTCATCAAGTCTATTATGGTTTCCTAACACCGCCATAATGTGCCGTGTCCGTATAGACTGCAGGGAGCTGTTGAACCGGGGTTAGACAATACAGTATATGATGTAAGAGTACGCGCAGTGGTGAAAGAGTGGCCAAGAATACCTCTCAAGTAAAAGTACGCAATAAAAAATTCTAAGTTCTAAGTTGAGATCATAGTAAGTTGAATTCAAACTCTGATTTTACTGAAAATAATTATGTTTTTGTGTAAAATCATTGCAAAACACCCTGTGGGTTTTCCTGTGGCTAGATTTCAAGATTTTCAAGATTGTTTATTTGTCATATGCAGAATCAACACAGGGTCAAGGCAATGAAATGCTTAGGATCAGAAGAACCGTTGACTCGCTAAGATAGTCGAGAAGTACTAATAACATGCAATAATAGTACATGGTAAAAAAGTGTTGCAAAAGTGCAGGGGAAAAAGTAAACAATATAATAAAATATGTTTAAAAAAAATGTAATAAAAATACAAAATACAATGTACAAAGGTGCAGGTAGGATTAACTAAGGTGTAAGTAGAGTATTTCACAGATTGCACATAATATGGTGTAGTATAAGTGTTGCAAGTGGATTTCGTATTGCAGAGCAGGGTAGTACTTGGTTATATTTACTTGCTTGGGTAACTTTTTGAAGAAATTGGACTTTTTAGAGTTGTTCTTGAACACCAAACTTTTTCTTCTACTCCCCCCCACTGTGAGTAAGTGTACAAGTGATTAAGTACTTTCCCAAATACTTTTTAACTCTTAGTGATTAAGTAATTTCTTGGACCACTACTTTGTACTTCTATTTGAGTAACATTATTCTGAAATAACGTGATTCTTACTTGAGTAAAATGTTTGGCTACATTACCCACCTTTGCTTGTGGCTCTGGTAAATGGTAAAATTGTCTACAAAAAAGAGAAAGAGAAAAGAAAGCATTTGTAAGTGTTGTGGGTTTTCTAAACTGCAAAGAATAAAAACTGGGAAGTTGTCTTGAATCAAAGAGTCGAATTTATTGAAGCAACTGTGCACAATCACAACTCACTCTCCCTGACAAAGGCATCTGTCCCTACACCTGCGATCATAATAAAGCATACAAAGTTCTTATACCCCTCGGGGGGCATTGGGCAAAGGAATGATGCAAATACATAAGTTAAAGGGATAGTGCATGTTTTTTGTTTTGTTTTGTTTTTTTATGTTAATCTGTATGGGTTCCCTTCTAAAAGTGTCGTGCGGTAACACTGGCTCACCTCTGACAGTCTCGTCTCAACCCGGTTCTTCTCGGGTTCTTGAGCTCACGTAAGTAGGTCCAGTAAGTTCGCGGGGACAGGTAATAAAGCTTGTTTTTCTTCGCAAAACAACATTTGTCCAAAAAGTGATATATATTTCCGTCACAAACAGTTGTCCGAAAAATTCCAGCTGCCTATTTCGCATGGTTGTATCACGGCACGCGTAGCCTAGCCTATAGCCTGTTCACTTGTAAACATCCGCCGTCGCAGTAGCGCATCCGCCGTAAACATCCGCTTACGAGTGAACAGGAAATAGAGCTAAAGTGGGCGGAGTGATACGAATCTAGAGAAAATATGCGAATGCGAATTAGGATGATGGATTTTTTCGGACAACTGTTTGTGACGGAAATATATATCACTTTTTGGACTGATGTTGTTTAGCGAAGAAAAACAAGCTTTATTACCTGTCCCCGCGAACTTACCGGACCTACTTACGTGAGCTCCAGAACCCGAGCAGAACCGGGCTGAGACGAGACTGTCAGAGGTAAGACAGTGTTAATGCATGACACTTTTAGAAGGAAACCCAACAGATTAACATAAAAAAAAAAAAAAAACACTATCCCTTTAAGACGTAACACTTCTACAAGGACAGGTCAGCACAAGGCTGGGTCATCAGCAGTAGAATATCAAGTGAAAAACAAGTTGAATCCAGTGGAAAAATACCACAGAGATACATATATGGCAGCAAGAGGCCCTCTTCACAAATAACTAAACCTAAAACTGATTAACAACCTCAACTGATTAGAAATCACAAAGCTATCTCATACACAACCTATACAATTGATTACGTGAATAATTATGTTAAGATTTCCAATACAATTCCACCCTTTTGATAATGATAAAATCACATTTTATTCCTAATCAACCAAACAACAAATTTTACATAAACACAGTTGAGAAATAGACGCAGCACCCGAGAATTTAGCTAAAGAAAAGCTAGGAAAAATAAATAGTATGATACTTCCTTAACTACACTATTTAAAGACTTAATAAAACTCGAAGAAAGACTTGGAAAGGCTGAGTAAATTATTAACAATTTGTTCATTATGACTTAAAGGCGCATTGTGTAACTTTTCGGTTGGGGGTCTTGTTTCTATGGATACGTCATTGCTCTGCTTAGACTGTTCCATGACATTAAACAGTTCTATTTTACATTTATTCAATTACAGCTGGTTTTAGAGCTCAAAAATACCTTGAAAAACAAACATTCGCACTGTGAGCAAGACAAAGCAAGAACATCTCCATGAAGAAAAGCATTTGATGGACTCTCCACCAGAAAAGTTACACAATGCTCCTTTGAGGATTTTTTTTTAATTCGGGGGTTAATTAAGGTGTAGTCATGGCAACGATATCAAAGCAGAACTGTCCATCAGCTGTCTAAAGGCACGTTCTTACCCGAAAGCTCGATTTTTAAGCCGCTGTTACCAAACCGCGAGATGTGCGCACAAGCAAAAAAATCTGACACGTTCTAGTTCGACGTGCTCAACAGGAGTGGGGAGAAGTTTTTCTATAGAAATCAACTCAGTTCTACTCAGCCCTGCTTTCTGAGCAACAGCAGAACAGGCAAGTACTCCACTGTGTTCTTGCTGGAGCGTAAAGCAGTTCGAATGAGGCTAAAAACACTGGTAAGCGTCCAAAAGCGAGCTGCATTTCACCCTGGGGCAGACTGATGCAAGAGCAGCTGCCAATCCGTGCCCCTCCGACCACCACTAACACACACATTTGTACTTGGCAATGGGGGTGAAGTGCCTTGGCTAAGGACGCAACAACAACATTTGTGCCTGACTGTGGCACCCGGTATTCCCACTGGTCTCCCATCCAAGTAGCTACTAACCAGACCAGGCCTCGCTTAGCTTCAGACGAGATCTTTGTTGCAGTAGGCCTCATTTAACTGACTTTAACTGACTTTCAACAATGACTGGAGGTAGCTTCTAATTTCAGTGAAGTCAATACACATGAATTTAATTGCCGACGCTGCACCCACCCCAAATGCAGCGGATCGGTGCGGCGCCGGCAGTGATGCGGTCGCTGTACCGGACCGTTGCGGTAAAGAGGGAGCTGAGCCAAAAGGCAAAGTTCTCAATTTACCATAAATCTACGTTCCTCCCCTCACCTGTGGTCATGAGCTCTGGGTAATGACCGAAAGGACGAGATCGCAGATACAAGCGGCCGAAATGAGTTTCCTCCGCAGAGTGGCTGGGATAGCGTGAGGAGCTCAGTCACACGGGAGGAGCTCGGAGTAGAGCTGCTGCTCTTCCACGTCGAGAGGAGCCAGCTGAGGTGGCTCGGGCATCTGTTCTGGATGCCTCCTGGATGCCTTCCTCGGGAGGTGTTCCGGGCATGTCCCACCGGGAGGAGGCCCTGGGGAAAGCCCTGGGGAAAACCCAGGACACTCTGGAGGGACTATGTCTCTTGGTTGGCCTGGGAACGCCTTGGGGTCCCCCCGGAGGAGCTGGATGAACATGTCCAGGGTGAAGGAAGTCTGAGAATCCCTGCTTAGACTGTTGCCCCCTCAACCCGGCCCTGGATAAGCGGAAGAAAATGGATGGATGGATGAATTTAATTGAATATTGAATAATGGACCATGTTAAAATACCTTGAGCAACTTCTGATCCAACAAATCCTCATTGCCAATTCTTATTTTGACTTGTGCATGTACATTTATATAATTACGCCTTATTTGACACCTGTCTTTTTTTAAATATATTTTTTACTCATTGTTATTATAATTTATTGTGATGCATGAGCTACTGTGTTCAAATAATTTCCCATGTGTGTCAATAAAGTTTGTCTAAGCCGCACATATTGTGAGATCCAGCTCCAATAAAAGAACCAAACACACGC